>JH720309.1:1290574-1310601 GCA_000231825.2 Tetrahymena elliotti 4EA | reverse complement strand
GACTTAACTTTGAGCAACTACGGTAGTTTTAAAAAATAATGGTAATTTATATCAGCTTACAAATTGTAAAATTAATTTATTTTTTTTAGAATAGTTATTAAATTCTAAGAAAAATTAACTTTTTTTTTTCTTCCTAAAAGCCAGTAAGTAAAATCAATTAAAATCTTATTCCAAATTAAGATTTATTTATGTTTTTGAAATATTTATTTTTTTAATTTGAAAACAAAGAATATTTGTTAAAAATATAATCTTGAATACCTGATTTTGTTAAAATAATTGTTCAAAGTGAAGATTTTTAATTAAAAATGTAGTAATATGTTTGTAATAATATTTAAATTTTTAATTTTTTCTCAATATCAAAATAATAATTAATAAAATTTGTATCTTTGAAGAAGCTTTTAAAAGTGTAAATTTTCTATCAAAAATGTTTAGAATATATTTGAAATTGAAAATTTATTTTTGTTGTTGAAAAAAGAGATATCAAAAATATAATTTTGATTGAAGCTAGAAAAAAATTTATGAATCAAATTGGAAAGAATGTTATTATTATTTTTTAATGGATATCGTTTTTTAAAAAAATAAAAAAGAAATTTATGGATTATTAATTAAATTGCAAAAAATTTAGAAAATGTTGATTTACATTAAGAATATGGAATATTAGAAAAACTGAAGATCTAGAACAAAGAAATATAAATTAAAAGGGCAAGCTATACACGTAGGATTTAAGTTGAATGTTTAAGAATGAATAATATATATCTTTTTGTACATCTATACGTTGGTTTATTCATATTATGTAGGCTTTTGAAATAATAGTGCTTATTGAAATTAAATAGAAAACTAAACTTCTCTTAGTTTGGCAGGTTTTGATTTAATTTAATTTATGATTGAATGAATGAATGATTAATTGAATTTACTAAATTTTTAAAAAAATTAAGATCAATTAAAATTTCAAGAGAGTTAAAAAAAAGAAATCCTTAAATCAGTTTTTAAATAAAAGTTAAAGTTTTAGAGAAAATGAATCCATTTAGTAACCCTTACATGTTTGAGTAAATGAAGAAGAACATGACTCCCGAAATGATGCAAAATGCCACTGAATAGATGAAAAATATGAGTGATGAAGATTTGAAAAGATTTGGCTCTCAATCAGGTTACAAATTTTATCTATTTCTTTCTTTAAAGCACGTATAAATCCTGCAAGAATAAGTCCAATAAAAATAACTTGTTTTTATCTTAATAGGCTTAAATTTTAGTCCTGAAATGATGAGAATGGCTTCTAATATGTTTGGAAATATGGATGAAAATCAAAAGAAAAATATGATGAATATGGTAATTGATTAATCTTTTAGATTCATAGAATAAATATATAGATTAATAATGTTATCTAATATTTATTAGGCATAAAATTTGGATTAGAACTAGTTCAATTAAGCTTCTTAGTCATATAAAAAGTAACAATCAACAAGTTAGCCTACTAGCTCAACTTCTGCACCTGATTTAAAGAAAAATCAAAGTGCTCCTAGTCCTGTTGATAATTCACTTTTCCCTTCAATTAATTAATTGAAAAACAAGGGAAATGAAAAGTTCAAGCAACAAATTTATGATGATGCAGCATCTCTTTACTTGGAAGTAAGCAATTATGTCATTTTATTAGTTTCAAAAGCATTTAAAAAGGCTTATTATTTAGGTAGGTTGTTTCATTGAGAAAACATAAAAAATTAATTATTTTTTTTTACTCTTTAGTAGAATAATAAATTAATTTATTAATTTTTGTTCATATTAAATAAAAGGCTATCATCAATATAGAAGAAGAAAAGATGAAAAATCTTAGTTCTATGCAAGAAATGGAGTTAAAGGAAATTGAAATTAACTGCAGAAATAATTATTGCAGTGTAAAGGCTAAGCAAAATGATTATCTTAATATGCTGACATAAGCTTAGGCTGTTATTAAACTTGATCCTAACAATTATAAAGCTAAATTCAGATTAGGTTAAAGTTATTATGGCTTGAAAAAGTATGAAAGAGCTATTGAATATTTGACAGAAGCTAAGAATCATTCTCCTTCTGATTAAGTTAGTAAGAAAAAAGCTAAGTTGTGAATATAATATGAATTGTTTTTTAATTTAAATAAAGTTCTTGATGTCTATTAGAAGTGCAAATAAGAAGTAGATAGAATCAAGTCAGAAGCAGAAGAAAAATTAAAGCAAGAAAGCAAAAATAAACAAGAAGAAACTTCAAAGGAAACTAAAGTCACTGAAGAAAAAGAATAAAAGTAATTAATAATGCAAATTAAATAAATCTTATGATAAATATCTCTTCATAAATAGGAAAGAAACAAAATCTAAGCCAGTTGTTGAAGAACCAGTTGAGGAAAAAAAATCAAACAAAAAAGAAGAAGGTTCTTATTTTTAATTATATGTTATTTAGTTAATTAAATTTTAAATAGTCATCATTGAAGAAGTCAAAGAAGATAAAAGAGTTCAACCCACTCCTCCTGTCTAAAATTAATTCAGCCCTAAAAATATTGATGTTGAAACTATCAAAAAGCAATAAGAAATGATGAAAAACATGGTAAATCAAAAATTCAATTTATACAAAAAATGATAAAAATGAAAGCAAAAAAGCTAGAATAAAAATTATTAGAATTAAATAAATCTATTAAGAAAATCAATAAATTTAGATTTAGCAAAAAAGGTTATTTAGAGTTTAAACATATAACATTATCAATGAAAGCAAATTTAAAATATTTCTATTTGAAATAAAGAAAGATATTTTTTTTGATCGATTTAATATTTGCTTTACTTAATTAAAAACATAACATTTTACCAATATTAGACAAAAATCAAACAGAAATAAAAGTAGAAATAAATTTAAATAAAAGAATTAATGAATAAGGAAAATATAAAGGGAAGAGTATTATTATAAAAAGATTAAACAAATTCCAATGTTGACAGCTAAACATCAAAGATAGAAAATAAACTTTTGAATAAGCAAAGCTAGTAGAAGGTTAATTTAAAATAAATAAAAAAACAATATGAATATTTAAACACATAAATGGGAAAATGTCTATTGTGAATAAAGAAATGCTTAGTTTGATAATCTATTTTTGCTTTCTTTTATTTTTTGGATATGATTGAGAAATATGATAAATTCATAATATAATTTTACTCATGAAGTGATAATTAGATGAGATAAATATTAAAATAGATTAGATTTATCTTAAATAACGATTGCTAAGTTTTATGATATTATACAATTTCATTTATGAAGAATTAAAAAATGATAATAATTAAATATATATTAATAAATTAGGATGAAAGCTAACTTGATTCGATGGCAAAAATGATTTAAAATATGGATAATGAAACTGTTAGATCTATGTATAAAGCTTAAGGTATGGATTTATCAGATGAATAAATTAGAATAATCAAGGCAAGTACAAATAAAGATACCTTAAAAATGGCATCTTAAACTAAACCAGAAGAAATACAAAAGAAGAGTTCAGAAGCTGTTAAGCATGCTCAATTAAATTCTTAATTTAACGTGTCTTAACTTGCAAATGAGGAAACAATTAAAAAGAGCCAAGAATAACTCAAAAACATGGTAACTGATTGATTTGAATTCAGTTTATCTAATTAAATTATTTATTTACTTTATGTAAAGGACGAAAGCCAAATCAACAGCATGGCTAGTATGGTCAAAAATATGGATAATGAATCTTTAAGATAAATGTATAAAATGTAAGGAATGGACTTGTCTGAAGAATAAATCAGCATGATGAAAAATATGTTGACCCCTGACATTATCAAAGCAGCATCTAGTATGGATCCTAACTCTATTCTCAAGTAAGCATAAGGTTAAACTCCATCTGTTTTCCCTACTCAATCTGCATCTAATTCAACTGAACCTTAACCTCAAGTCAATGCATGTAAATAAATAAATTCTTTCTTTATTGAATCTAATTGAAATGTTAGATTTTATTTTAATTTTTATCTTTAATTTAACAGAACAAATGCCTGACATGAATAATGTTGAAGGTATTTTAGAAAACTCTTAGATGCTGGAAACTGCTTTAACTATGTTAGTTTCCAACCCTGAAATGCTAAGAATGATGACAGCATAAATGCCCAATCATCCTTTTGCAAATTATATAAAAAATGCCTCTCCTTAGGATTTGCAAAGATTAGTTAAAATAGTAAAAAATGTAGTTCCTGCGATTAAATATGGATACAAAGGATATTAATTTATTGGTAGATTTAAAAAGCCTCTTTTAATATTGATTGTTGCTTTAATTATCAGATACTTCTTCTTTTGATTTATTTATTAATAAACTTGTATTTTAATTCATATTTCTATCATGTTCACTCATTACTTTCTTTCTTTCTTTATTCCTTTTATCGTTCTCAATCCTTCTTTTCACCATTAAACTTTCTCATTTTTATTTATTGTTTTTCAAATGAAATATTTATTGTTTCTCTTATCTATTATTTATTATAAACACATTTTCACTTATTTAAATTATTAAATCCTCCTCATATTAAGTTAATATTGGTTTTAAAAATTTAATATCTGAAATTCTTCCTATAAAAAATAGTATTAACTAAGGAACAATAAAATATTATTCAAAGTAAGTATTTAAATAAGAGAATGAAAATAAACAAGTTAAAAAAAATAATGTTAAGAATGATATATTTTCCATTTTCAAATTAAATTTCGATAATAATATTAATAAAAACAATCATAAAACATTTGATATTTATTTGTTTTTGAAAAAATATTGCTAAATTGATTGAGGTGTATAATATAAAAATACTGACTGTCTAAACTTTTGAATTTGGGCACTCTTTGTCATCTAAGATTTGCCTAATTATAAAAGTATTTAATTTAGGCACATTTTCAATTTTACTCTTGATTAAACAATTCAAATGCTCTATCTTTGAAGTTTTAGCCAACATACCCAGGTACCCAATATCTATCTACTGCACACTTTGAGAAATTAAACAGTATCTTACTCATTTAACAGTAAAAGTTTAATTCTTCACTTTTAAACTTCATTTATAATTAGATTCGACTTTTTTTGAAAACAAACAAATATTTCTTTAATTAATTAAAACAATTTCTAAAAACTATGAAAGTTAGGCAAGTATTAATTATGATTTTTAATGTACAAAATGTTTAATCTTGGAGAAGTAAGATAAGATAGATACTGATGATTTTTGTGAATTAAATTACAACATGAAAATTCTGATATTGGATCAAATAAATATCTTAGTTAGATATTTTTGAGAGTAATTAATTTCACTTAAAAAAAAATTAATCAAAACAAATATTTTTTTTTTGAAAATTTTCAAATAAAGAGAAATAAAAAGTAATAATTAGGAGCAGTAAGATAGCTTTCTTTATCGTTTGTCAAAACAAAAATATGGAGCAAGAAATTTAAGGTAACTTTGTTTTATTTAAGTGTTTTTCTTATTTTTACCTTTATTTTTAACACTAAATTAGAAGATTAGGTCATTAGAGAAAATAATGTAAATATTATTTCATTCTTACGTGATTATTGAATATGGAAAAGATTCATACAAATCAATTATTTGCTTATTTGATAAAAGATAAAACTTAAATTATACTAATTGCATTTATTAATCATATATACTTAAAGCCTCCAATTAATGAATATCAAGAAATTATTGATACAAACAAGAGCGGAAATGAAGCATTTAGAGAAAAAGATGAAGATTAAGCAATTATCCATTACTTAGAAGTAAGAATTCATAATAATTAAGATTAAGATGAAATAAAATGACAGGCAAATAATTAGTTATCAAATAAATAAAAATATAAAATAAATGAATAGGCTATTCTCAGTATTGAAGATGAAAAAGAGAAAACAAACTTAACAGATAAACAAAAAGAAGAACTGAGGAGAATGGAAATAGAAAGCAGAAATAATTTAGCTTAAGTGAAGGATTATATAAAAGATTATCACTCAGTTATAATCTAATCAGAAGCTGTATTAAAGCTTGACTAAAACAACTTAAGAGCCAAGTTTATGCTTGCAAAAGGGCTACATGAGATGGGAAGATTTGAAAAAGCTCTTAATACTATAAATGAATTAATAAAATAAGATTTCAACAATGCAGATTGTATTTAATTAATTAATATATCTATATTCTAATATCAAAATTCATTCCTACTTTTTAAACATTAATTACTTCTTTGCATCATTACTAATTAACTATTCAATAAAAATTAGATTAAGAATTGAAGCAAAAATGCGAATAAAGCATAGAAAAACTTTAGAAAGAAGGAAAGAAAGAAGAAAATTACAGCAAGTAAAATAATTATTTATTTGATTTACATTTAACCATTTTATATTCTTAGTTATCAGAAGCAATAATAATTTAATCTTTTGGATAAAATCTAATTTTAATGACACTTCAAAAATAAATTTAATAGTTAACCTTAGCTAAATTAGCTTTATTATTAATTAGAAGCAATATTTTATATGTTTTTATTTTTTATAATCATACAAATAATTTGTAAACAAAATTCTTGCTTTCATCTAATAAAATGATTATTCATTTCATAATTCTTTTTATACCTTATCATTAATATTTAAAAAAGCAGATTTATCATTAAACAAAAAACAAAAAAGTTAAAGATTTTTATTAAAAATTCAATAATAAATGTAAGCAAAAACATTATTAATTAAATAATAATTTCAGTTCTAAATAATGGAGATACCTTGAATGAAATATTAAATCAAATAAAATATTAAAACTAATTTTTTTATGTATAATTCCACACACAATTCCGTAATTCCTCACTTCGAGAGATAAAACTAAATGCGAGGACTGCCTATTTATTTTGTTTTTTTAAATCCACTTCTCGTTAAAATTATAGCTAATGAATAGGAGTGAAAACTCGAGGAATTACATATTTTGTTTGCTTGATTGAAATATTAAAATAGAATAAGAAACAGAATTAAAAAGAAAAATAAATAAATAATCTTTTATTTATTTCTTTGATTAAAAAATCTGTTTAGTAAGTAAATTATATTCAAATGATTAAAAGTTAAGATAAATGGCTTAATATTTTCATGAATAAATTTTGTTTTGAATAGGTTTTCATATTTTCTTTCAAGAAAATTATTAAAATTGAATGAAATTTGTTTAAAAAGTAATTTAAATTAATAAATAAAATGGTTTGTTCATATTATAAAGTATTAAAACATGCTTTTAAATTCTTAGATTAAAAGCAAAATATTGTTTTTAGGATTCGAAATTCATAAGGGTTAATATATCTCATAACATTTAAACTCTTTCAACCCAAAAATTAAATTTATCCAAAGTGAAATAAAATTTATTAGCTAGAAAGGAAATAATTTTCTCAAAAGAATATTGGATTTAGAATTGTTTCTTACTTGAAATAAAGAATAAAAAATATGTAAAATAAAAATGATAAGCAAAAAATGTAAATTATTAAAATATTGGAAAGTAATTTTTAATTCTTAGTTTTACTCAGAAATTAAATAATTTCTCAAAATTTTAAAGGTAAATAATAATTTGAAAAAAATATTGATTGATGTATTTTTCATTAAATTTTTTGTCTATTTTTTGTGCTCTTTTCTATAAAAAATATAAATAAATAAGTGAGTGGTTGATAATAGAGCAAATAAATAATAAATTGCTTTTGTGTTCCCATCCAAGATTTAATTTACTCATTCATATTCATGAAATGAATTTGCATTTTTACCTAAAAATAATCTTATACAAATATTGTAACTCCCATTAAAAAAATGATTTAACTCATTTAAATTTATACATATTAGAAAAAGGTTTGTTCGTTTACATTTTGAGGAAATAAGTTGGACAAATTATTTTTAAGTTGTACTTATTTACTATGCCAAGAAATATTTTTATGAAGTAAATGATGTAATAGTATAGTATAGTATGCAGTATTTGCGTAGTATTAAAGTGATAAAAAATAAAAAACAGTGGTTATAGTAAAGCTATACTAAGAAAATAATTTACATTTAATACTTTTTTCATAATTAGAAAATGCTTAACCTAACTAATTTCAGTTTGTCAGCGCCCAACACCTTAAAATGAAAAGTTAAGTCTAATTAAAACTTATTTGGTATTATTCTTTTGACTTTAATTTAAATGATAGTAATGATTTTCTAAGAAAATCAAATACTTTTATTTTCATAAAGCAGTAAGCTAATTTAAATATTGAAATTCGCCTGAAACAAAAATTAATTGAGCTTACTATTTAATTTCTGAGATGAAATTTCATATTTGTTTTATTTTTAAGATGGGTTAAAGTAGTCTTCTTAAGAAGAGTATATGGAGTTAAATATATTATTTTATATCCATCTAAATTATAAAAAGTATTTAAATAGGGAATTCACATTTTGAATTCAAATTAAAACCATTCAGGAGATTTAAGAAATGTAAATAAATTTTCCTCTTTTTATTCATATTAATCTAAATAATAACTAACTATAAATGTCATCTGTTTGCTTTTGCATTAATTAAAATGAGATAGAAAGTCAGATTGATTGATTGATTGAATACAAAAGGAATACCAAACAAATAAAAGAAAAAAATAAATTGTCTGATTTAATAATGAAATAAATAGAGTTTAGTATGCTTGATAGCTTGGTTGGTAATATATATAATACTTTATTATGATGATAATAACTCAGATTGATATTTAAGAGTTAGTTGAAGGTTTTTATTGTTAAAAGTAAAAAAAAAAATGAAAGCAAATCAATAAATTTGAAGTAATATTTATTAAAATTAACAAGTAATACATACTAATATATACATACATTCATTGATTAATACATACAATATAATTAAGAAGGAATAGTAAGTAAATATATAGAGAAAACTATATAAATTACATTGATTATTCTATTTATACACATATATATAAAGAAAGAAAGATAGATAGATAAATATTAAGCGAAAGCTAGCAGTTTGTTAACGTCTTTCAACTATAATTATAACTGGATTTGTAGAAGATTCTTTTTTCTTTTGATAAGCGATGTCAAATGATGGGAGATAGAATGCCTTAGGAGGCCGTCATGGATTTTTAGGATTCGTCCCAGCGTTAGTTATTAAGAACATTTTAGATTAGAAAAATATGTTGTAGCAGAATTAAGTATAAGGAGGTAAAATCACACCTAATTTAGCAAATTATATTTAATTTTACTTATTTAAATAGCAATTTAATAAATTATGGCAGTCCCTGAATTGCCTATTAAGTAGGAATTGAGGTCAGTCGTTATGTTTGCTGATATTTCTGGTTTTACAAACCTTACAGAAAGCTATTCAAAAATAGGGCCTGAAGGCAATGAAATTATAGCATTTGCAATCAATAGATATATGGAATTAATGGTCTAGGAAATTGGTAAATCGGGAGGAGATATTTTTAAATTTGCAGGAGATGCCATGATTGTTGTATGGCCTCCACCTCCAGATGAAAAGAAAGATGAAGCTGATAAGGATCAATTTCTTTTAAACAGTTGTCATTTAGCTGTATAAAGTGCAATGAACATTCAGAAAAAATTAAAGGAAACTAAAATTGTTGATTAAATTATGCTCTCAGTCAAAATAGGTTTCGGAATAGGGGATTTCTCAATTATTTATGTTGGAGGAGTTTTGAATAGAGCAGAATACCTCCCTGCTGGCAATCCCCTCATATAAGCCTTTGAAAGTGAATCTCACGCTGAAAAGGGGGGTGTTGTTATCATTTCCGAAGAAGTCGAGCACTACCTTCGCAAGGAGAACTACTTTGATGTAAATAAAAAGCAAACAATATTTTACAAAAAACACCCTAATTCACAATAGTTCTAAATAGCAACAAAGCTCTCTAAAAAATTTGGAATAATTATAAAACATCACAGCAAGTCATTCATTCAAAGATTAAAAAATAGGCTAAAATTACCATCCATATTTCATTGGAATTTTAAAGCAATAAAAATAATCCTATTAAAAAGATCTATATTAAAACCTATTACTAACTCATTAAACAACAAGCAAAAAAAAGGAACAAACAAATAAACGAGCAAAGGAACAAGCAATTAAACAAATTAGCAAGCAAAGGAACAATAGAAAATTTTCAGAAATAAAGAAAATTTAGTTTCTAATTAACAAATAGTCTCTTGATTTGAGCTTACTTTTAATTTGTTTATTTTTCCAATGAAATTTAAAGTTTGGCTGGTTCATTATTTCTAAAAATACTATTTGATATTTAAGAATTTCAATTATCCTTAACCACATACATAATTTATTGAAAATTGATCTTAACTTAAAATATACTTATTTATTTTTAAGCCCACCATCATAATTTCACACAAAACCTAATTAATTCATGAATTTCAAAGAGAGTATTTTTACCTTATTTTGCTTGAAATATTAACAGCTTTTATCATTAAAAATACAAGACTCCTACTTAAAGTATTTGAAAAAAATTAGTAAATTTAATAAATAAATCCTGCTCATTTACTTATGAATTATAAAAAATAAAAAAACTATTTTTTTGTGAAAAATCTTATTTTATTGCAAAAGCCAACAAATAATTTTATTAAAAAAAGCTTAAATTAATCAGTTTTTTAAGAAATATGATCTTTAAACGCAGAAATAATAACTCAACTTATTTTATTTTTTTAAATAAAAAAACAAAGCTAACAGACAAGTTTTTAACTAAATTTAATTAATCAAATTTAAACATTTGTTTTAACAACAACGAAAATTCTTTGATAAAATTTTTATTGAAAACCTAAATAAACAAATAAATTAACTTATTTAGAAAAACTAATTTTTGAAGAGTTATTTTACTTTGATTAAATTTCTATTTTTTAATAAAACCAATATAGATGATAGAAGTTACAAAGAAGGATGATAAAAAAAAGTTTTTTTAGGTGTTGAATACTAAATAAAAAGTTAGAAATGTTTCTGCTTCTTTATAGATTAAGGATTAGCTTTCTCCAGCTTAAATTGAAATTATACGTCCTGATGTTGAAAGATATATTCCAAAGGCGCTAAAAATGTATATTAATTTAGGATTGGAAAGATGGTCTAGTGAGCTTAGATGGCTGACTGTTCTTTTTATGAATATTGGTATTGATTTAAATCATATTGCTTCTTAAGAAGGTCTTAACAGAGTATAAAAAGTTATTGAATGCATTTAAAAATGTGTCTATCTTTAAGAAGGCTCTTTAAATAAATTTCTTATGGATGATAAAGGAAGTACTATGATTGTTGTATTTGGTCTTCCTCCTACTTCTCATGAAGACGACGCTGCTCGTGCTGTTCTGTGTGCTCAGCAAATTTATAAATCTTTAAGTAAAATTTTAATTATTATTATATTAAACAGCGAAAAATACCAAATGAGGAAATATTTTTAAAAAGTTAGTATTTTTGAATTTTAATTTTGTAATTTTAATAGAGAAAATTAATTGCAAATGCAGTATTGGTATATCTTCAGGTTTGGTTTTTGCTGGTGTTGTAGGTACTAGTGGTAATCGTAGAGAGTATTCTGTAATTGGCGATAGTGTTAATTTATCAGCTAGAATTATGTCATGTGCTTGTAAGGAGAAAGATAAAAGGATTCTGGTTGATGAGACAACAGCTAAATAGGCCATGAATAAAATTGATTTTAGATTTTGGGATTGGAAGAAATTTAAAGGAAAGAGCATGTATCTTCCTATTTATGAACCATTATTTTACTCAGCTGAGAGAATGAAATCAGAGTATAAGGATAATTATTTTCCTTCAGTAAGAACTCACAGATATTGCTATCCAATATGGAATCCAAAACTTTTAGAAAAACCAAATGATGATGGTTCTTCAGACACACCAGTACCTCTTGTTTAGAATAAAAAAATGAGTGCAACTCGAAAGATGCTGAATGTACCAATGAATACGAATCCTTCAAATATATTCTTTTCACCTAGAGGAGTAGATGGTGGAGGATTTTTAAAGGATACTTAAAATTCAATGGGAGGAACTCCTTTGTTAAGCAAACAACATGATGAACAGAAGAAATAATTAAGTTTATATAAAACAATTGTTCTTCAAGAAGATAAATTTTAAAAAGCATATGGGATATTTAAATAATTTATGAAGGGTCTTTAGAATTAATAAATGAAAGGTAAAATTATGAGATGTAAAGGCTTTACTTTGATAAAAGGGCCTGTTGGTGTGGGAAAATCTTTATTTTTACGTAAATTGTTGCTGAATATTCATGATGACATTCATAAAAAGACATACATGAAATTCAAATATGACGAATCAGTTTAAATCATTGTTTCTAGTATAAATTCGAAGACATCTAAATATAAATGCAACGGAATGAGAAAACCAATTAAAACATTATTTAGATTGTTAATGAAAAGAATGAATATGTGTGATCCTTCTTTGGAAGCTAAGATATAATTTTTGTATAAGTTAATCCCTTCTTTGTCAGGTCAATCACAATAAATGCAAACAACTATTAAGCAATTATTTGGCTTGGAAAAATTTAATCTTCTAGCAAGATTTGATGCTCCACCAAAAATCAAAGAAAATCAAATTAATGTGGGAGAAGATTCGGATGAAAGAATTAAAAATGAATACATGCTTTTAGCTAAACTAGTCAGAGAGTTTTTTTCTGCATATTTAGAACAAAAAGAACATTATGAAATGGAAGGACATATTAATATAAACAATTCAAGAGGTTCTTTTAATCCTAAAAATTTTGTTGCACCCTTAATTATTGTATTAGAAGACATTCATAATTATGATGTCTATTCATTCAAAATGATTAGAACTCTCTTAAAATACTTTGATAACATACAATTCTTTGCAACAGCTCGTACAAACTATTTCGAAAAACCTGTGTAAGTTGATGCAAATCCTAAAACTCCTATGCAAGAAGATATTTATTAAGATTGTGTTTCGTCCATTGAAGAATTACTTCTTGACAGTAAAAATTTTTATTTTTGTTAGTTTAATTAATTATTTCAATGGGGGAGGGAGGGAGGAGAGGGTCATAGCAGATACCCATTCATTTCAAACTTTTTCTTAACAAAAAAATTATTTTAATAAAAAAACAGTGAGTGTGGACTTGTACTAAGTGATTGAATTGAATAATTTTACATTTAAAGAAACTGAGAAAATAAAAGAATTACTTAAAGTTGTTTTAAATATTGAAAATGTTTCTTATAAAAATAAAAATGATAGAGATGAAAGTGATGATTTTGATGTGAGCTCTATTTCTTTCTTATTTTTTAGTTAAATTAAAGAAAGATTGCAAGAATTTCCCAAATTATTTTTTTATTATTTTCTTTAATTCAAAACAAATGGAAATCCTTTATTGCTTCTTGATTGTGTGGAGAGCTTCTTAGAAAATAAACTTTTGTTAATGGCTGGAAAAAATATTAGTTCAGAATAATTAGAAAAGGAAGGTTACATCACTAGTTATAATTACAGAAAAACTGCATTTATCACTGATGAATTGAGAAATTTAATGCTTTGTGAAGAATTTATTACAATCAATTCTCCATTAAGTAAACAAATTATAATTCAAATGAAAATAAATGTTTTATTTCAATATTTTTATAAAGTTAAAAGAAAAATCTATGGTCCAATTTTAGATCAAATTAAAACTGAAGAATTGTTGATTATGAAAATAGCCAGTGTTATTGGCACAGTTTTTGATTTTGAAATGTTGAGCAAAGTGCAACCTTTCAAAGAATTAATTAAAAATGAATAACTTATTGATTTATTGACCAATTTAGAATAAAACCAATTTATTGAAATAGTTGAGCATAACTCTAATAACATTTATTTTAGATGTACTCACCCATATATTAGAGAAGTTATCTACTAGCGTATGGATTTCTCATAAAGAAGATAACTTCATCTAAACGTAGCAGAAAATATATAAACCATGACATAGCTAGAAAATAACGAATAGCATGAAAAAAGAAGATTAATTTTCCATCTAAAATTAGGAGAAAACACTCGTCGTTAAGCCTTGAACTCAGGAGACAAACAAATTGAGCTTAAAGCAAAAACTGCTATCATAGTAAAAAAGGTCACCAATTTACTCAAACAAAGCAGCAATCGTTCAGATCGCATGTGTGTCCTTCACAACTCTATTCTAAGCAAAAAAAGTGACAGAGGTGTAACCAAAGCAGATAGATACGTTATCCTTACAATCTACGATCTTAGGTAATTTTTCTAAAATATCTTTTTTACTCCAAAAAGACTTAAAATTCAATCAAGAAAATTTCAGTCAGAAAACTAAATGGAAATTCTAAAATATTTTTTGTCCAAAGAAAAATCTTTTTTTAATAAATTAAATAAAAAAAATATTTTACTGAAAGAAAAAATTCTGAGTTTAATAGATGCTATTGTTAAGCTTTTATTAAGAATCGTTAATTTAATCAATAAATTGAGAGTAATTTTGTTCATATATTGAGACATTTTTTAATGTTAATATTAAATAAAAAATAAAATTTATTTGAAGAAAAATAAAAATAAGATGTAAAATCAATAAACTAATAACTCTTAATAGGTCTTTAAAGTAGATCATAAAATATCTTTTTAATAATAATACCAAAAGATAAAAGAATATTAACATTTATTTATTTAGAAATTTCTTAATAAATAATTTTTTTATTGGATAATAAATTAAAAATTAATAGTTTATGTTATTCAATCTTTAATGTTATAATAAATTTAATTTAAAAAATAGATATTACCACAATATCAAGGAGTTTGAAGATAGTCCTTAGGAGTTTTTAGCTTCTATTTTGTTGAAAGATATAATAAGTATAGAAAAAACAAAAGAAATATAAGGACAGACTTAATTTATCTTACATGCTGAGAAGTGGTACAAAAAAGATTAACTTAAGAATAGTAAAAGAGATTTCATTTTTTCTAGCAATGAAGAAGATATTTTTGATGAGTGGTAAATTTACATTGAGTATGCTAAAACATACTAATAGTTTAGTTACTTCACATAAAATTTTGGTAAGATTTAACTGCCTTTAGAAATAGCTTAGGTCTAACAGCAATAATTATACAGATGGTATGACTATGAAAGAAGGAATAGATAAACTAATAAAGAGAGATCCACTAGTATGAGATTACCTAAAAACTTTCATGGAGGTAGACTCACTCTAAACAAATCTAAATTAAGTGTCAGCATAAGAAAACTTAAAAATCCTATTGAGGATGAAACTTAAAATGAATATATTAATAATACTGAGCAAATCTAACTTAACAAAGAAAGAGTAAAAACTCTTATCTACAAAGGTCTTATGCTTTTTATGAGTCACATTGCAGAAATGTCTATCCTTACTGATGAAAGATATAAAAAATTTGGTTAATCCACTTAATTCCACTCACAAAACCCTAAATTATTTAAAGTAGATAAAGAGTATCTCTTTTAAAATTATAATCCCCTCAGAGGAGATAGCAATTACTTTGATCGCTCTAAAATACATAAAAGCAGGTATTTATTTCATTCATTTATTTATTTTATATTTCCAAATAAATCAATCTAAATAATTTTAATATTAAGATTATCTATTCATTCATTTTAAATAAAATAATTTAATTTGAAAAATATTAGAACGTTTGAGTAAATTTAATAAAATTTATTAAATAGTAGTGACGATTAGCCTTCAAATGATGAAAATTCCTTAAGCTCTGATAAATCAATACCAAAACGCAGTGTGACTGGGATTCCAAAAGAGATTTTGACAGAAATTAAGGAAGAGGAAGAAGATAACTTGCTAAAACAGCGCTCTAACTATAAAAATAAATTAAGTGATTAATTTTATGGAGATGAGACTGCTGCTTCATAATAGCCTAGTAATACTTCCTAGAACTAAGATATCATTAACTAAATGAATAGCCAAAGAAACAACTAAAAATCTTTTTCTGTCACTACAAAATACTCAAACAACAAGAACACTCAGTCAGGATTCGAATCAAGAGAATCTAGGGGAGTTGATGATAATGAGAACATTTTCAACTAGTCTTCCATAGAAATAAAATCTCCTTATCTAGATTAAAATATTCTACACACAGATCCAGTCAATGAAGTAATCATTATTAAATACAGTTGAAATTATTTTCAATTCAAATTAGCATTTTATATAAAATCAAAATCAAACAAACATTTTTGACAAATTTAATAAATAAATAACAAAATAACTAACTACCTATCAAAAAACAAACAAACAAGCAAGCAAGCAAACAAATAAACAAAGAAAAAAGCCAAGCAAAAGATAAAAAAAATAAAAAATGTATAATAAATAACAAATGTGAATCATAAATTTAATAAAAAAAAGTATATAAAAAGTTAACAAATTTCTTCTTTTCTAACAAAAAATGACTAACAAATGAATAATTAAAGACTCAATAATACTTTATATTATAATTAACTCTTGTATCTTTGTATTAACTTTGTATATAATTTTTGTTTTCATCCTTATCTATCCTATTTTTCATTCCCTCATTTGTTATGTTGTAATTTTTTGTTTGTTTGTTTGTTTATTTGTTTACTTGCTTGCTTGTTTACTATGCTTTTATTTGATAAATTTTGATTGGTAGATAGGTAGATAGTTCAATAAATAAATTTAAAAATCAAAAATATTTTAATTAATTTTAAAAATATAATTTTATTAAAAAAGATATCAGAAAATGTTTACAAAAATAAGGAAAGTCACAAACCTGTAATTCTTTAGTCTGTTAAAGAAGTAGATAGCAATGATTCTTCCTCTGTTATGTCTAATCAGCTTAGAAGGAGCTAGAACAGATACAGCTCTTTGTATGAAAAATATCAATATACTCAAAATTATAGCTCATATGAAAGGAAAGACTCTTAGAATTTTCAAAACTCAGATGAAAATCAAAATAAATAAGATTTTACTTCTTCTTCCAAGTCTGGTGATCTATCTAGTAATTCTAATCCAAATCAACTTATAAAACCTAATCCTCAAAATAGCAACACTGAATCAGAGAATAACAATAATCAATTTGTTGAAACTTTTTAGAATCTTCCTGTTGGCTCCTAGTATTCAGGAAACTTTTTAAATGTTTAAAGTGCGAATTAACCATCTAATGGCTTAAAACAAAGAAACAAAAAAAATTTCCTTACAGAGGAATCAAATTAAGCTAATGTCAACAACAATAATAATAATTAATTGTAAAAGAATTTAAGTGCTACTACTTTAAATGCTTAAGAAAATGGGTAAGTTTCTTTGGAGATTAAAGATAATTAAACTAGTTAAGGCACATTAACGTCTATGTAAGGAAGCACTGCAGCTCTAATGAATGAAAATCCTAATTTCTTAGCCAGTCACTCTCCACTTGTGATTAAAAAAGTGCGTCCTTCTCAGTGGAACAATATTCCTTTAATGAACTTGGAATAATGTGAAAGCAACAACAATATTAATATCTAAGATATTTCTGATATTTATCATCAGAATGCTAATTAGAGTGACCAATAAAGTCCTTAAAAGGATGAAATTCTAACTAAATCTGAATTTTTAATTTATCAAGGACTTTCATCACCTCCTATTTAACAATAGCTTTCTTAATTAAGCTCTAGTTCAATTCAAAAATAAGGAGTAGATAGCTATCCAAACAGTCCAAGAAAATAAAATAATCAAAACATCTCAGCAATGCTAAGCATAAATTTAAGTCAAGTTAAATCTGAAAAATAATAAACTTAAAATCTTTAAGTTTAAGCACAATCTGGCAATTTTGATTTCTCAAATTCTCCTTCTAACAACAGCTAGAAAATACCTTTAGGAGCTATATCTACATTCAAGGATGGGACTCTTTTTTCTCCTACTAAATAAAATCAGCAATTCGCATTCAGATAATAGCAGCAAAGTGTGTCCTCCTAATAATATCCAAACAGTCCAATTCAAATGATTTAAGGGTCTTAGAGCATCAATAGTAATTTATATACTTTTCATAATTCAAATATTTAATCTACTTGTTCTTTCGCTCCCTCACCTTGTTTCAATAGATCATCCACTTAACTATAATTTTAATAAGCATATCAAAATTAAATACAGCAATAATAAAGCCAACCATCTAACAACAATCCAGATTTTAACTAAATTTAATCGCTTTAATATATTAATCAGCTTTCCAACTAAAATATAGACCAATAGGCATAATTGTCCTCATAAGTTGAAAAATATACTTCAGAAGCACTCAGCTCTGAAAAATTCATCATCAACAACAACAACAACAATGCCAATATTAGCAACACACAACTGTAACAATAGCAATAATAGTAAATCACAACCAATAATCAATAGAATCTAAATACAGCATTAAATCAATAGAATCTAAATACAGCCAATAATCAATAGAATACAAATGTAGTAACAATAGTTTAAGTTGATAATAATAACAATCAAAAAATAGAAGCATCTTAACAAGACTAAAAGCTGTAAATGTAAAATAGTTGTAATTTTTCAGAACAAACTGAGGCCTCATAAGAGAAATATCTACAAAGTCCATCTCTGAAAAGTGAGAAAGGAAAAGGAGCTGGATAGCTTTCAATAAATTTGAGAAAAAGTGTTGTAAGCACAACAACTTAGGTGACCTCTGAAAGAAGTGAATATAAACAGAAGGAAGATACATCTCGCAGTGAAATTCAAAGATAGAGTTTATCAACATCTCAACCTTAGATTCCAATAAATTAGTAGCAACAATAAAATGATTTTAGTCCTAACCAATCCAATGAAATATATTCTTTCAATATGAAAAACAATGTAAATAATTCACACATCAACAACACCTCAGATTAAATATCCCCAAGAACTCATATTGATTCATAACATCATTTAGTATTAAACAAGAATACCTCTGTTAGCTCCAATATAACTGGATAATTTAATTAATAAAGTGATCAATCATTAACTCGCTACGACTATGTTAAGAATGATTATTTCCAATAAAATCAAGAAAATCCTAATGCAATTTCTTAAAACTTAAATTCCTCCAAAAACCTCACCTACCCATTTTAAAATCCTTATATAGTATCTGAAGGTAAGCTCATTATTCCAAACACATTTTATTTATTATTTATTACCTTCATTCATTCATTTTTAATTAAATATTTTGTAAATGTAAGTTTAATCCTGAATTTTCAATTTTAATTATTAATTAGTTAATCAAAATGCAATGACTCGCTCTACTTCTATCTCTGTTAGAGGTGACAAATTAATTTTAACTAAAATGCTTCAAGTTAAAATCCTAAAATTCTTTTCAGATGACACTGTTGAAGTCAACTTTGAAGGAGTAAGTGCCATATTCCCAAAAAAAGATTTCATCTTGCTAAATTAAGGCCCAAATTCATTCAGAAAAAGTGAAAGTCAGCCTCCAGAAAAAAAGCTGAGTATCACCAACAACAGTATTAATAATTCAATAATGAATCAGACTAGGAAAAACTCACCTAACAAATCAGCAAAATACTAACCTAATTTAAATACAAAATCTTAATAAATAAATAATAACTATCAAAGAAGCACTTCCATGTCTCTTCCTTAATCATCTTTTCAAAAAAACACCACACCATAAATTAATGGAAAGAAACTATAAAAATCAAACAACTCTCCTCCCTCACAAAGAAAAAAATACTGAAACAATCGTTTCCCCTAACTAAATTTTAATAAAAAATGAAATCCTCATTATAAATTCTGAATTAATCATCCTTTTTTTTCCAAATTCTCATAACTATCCCAAAAACTAACGAGAATTAACAAACAAACAAACAAACAATTAATAATGTAATGTTGAATATATAAAATAACTAATTCTTACTATATTTCTCATTTGTTCTTATGTTAATATATATAATTTTATAACCTTTCATGTAAATAAATTTTTAATCTTTAAATATTACTTTAGAAATAATCTTTAAAACATTTTTTACAAATTCATAAATTGACTATGAGCTAAAAAAGATATTTATTTTGATTTTTCTTAAATTTGTGA
>JH720309.1:1261279-1274028 GCA_000231825.2 Tetrahymena elliotti 4EA | reverse complement strand
TCAAGTAAAAATAGTTTTTCAATGTTAATAATACAACTCTGAACTTGATATTTGGCTTAACTTTAATTAGTTTTTTCTAATTTAATTAGTATTTTTATCTTTTTCTCATTTTTTCAATATTGAATTAATATTTAAGATTTTTTAATTTTTTAAAAGTGATGGTGCTTTTAAAATTGCCTAAAAAAGACAAAGGAAACTGCTACTCAAATCAAAAAGATTAGTTAAATATTTGATTCTTATACACAGTTCATTTTGAAAACTAGTAATTAGGATCAACTTAATTATAAAGCTAGCAATTGTTAATCATATTCCTAAAATTTATTTTTTGTTTATCTATTTTATTTAAATGTTTTGAATAAAAATCTTATTTTTTAAATTGAGATCAAAAATAAAAGAAAAGAATTACTTTAAATTTTTAGATTCATCCTTTTAATTTTAAATTATTAAATAAACACAAAAAAAAGGATCAAATTAATGATGTTGATACATCTACAGTAAATTATTTATAAGTTTAGAATTGCTCCAATTACTATAATTCTGCATTTTGGTGTAGTAAAAATTTTAGAATTTTACATTAATGAGAAACAGTGAAGAAAAAAAAAGTACTTTTATGCTAAATTTATTTATTTTGTTATGTTTCTCTATTTTAACGTCTTTTAAAATATCAACTAAATAAATAATAATTTTATCTAGTTTTATTTAAATTTAAAAGATTCTTAAATTTAGTTAGTGGCTTTTAAGTAAATGATATAAGAATGATTGTGAAAGAATATCTTTATTTTTAAATTATTTTACAGTAGTTAATTAAGGAAGAATTATTTATCAGAAATAATCAAATATCAATTCAATATTTTTAATTATTAAGCTTCTGATTAATTTAAACATTCTGATTCTCTTTGAAAAATTATAATTATTTATTTACAAATTAGAAAAGTTTAAGATGAAAATAAAAATAAATATCAAAAATAAAGAAGTACAAAATTTCAAAACACTTTTCAAGACAGAATTTGATGAAGATGAAGTGGATGAGATAGATATTAGTATTGAGAATATTAATTTTATTTAGGAATCTGGATTGAGTGATTTTATTTAACAAATATCTGCTTATAAAAATATAAAAATAATTTATTTAACAATTAATTAGCAAATAATTAGTAAAAATGTAATTTAATCACTTGCTAATGTAATATAAAATTTAAATTAATTAAATATGCTTCATTTAACTTTTAAAGACAAAATTTTATTAGCTGCTGAATATAATATATTATTCAGTTCTATTTCAGATAGTTTAAGCATTGAATATGTGGAGATTTCAGCTGTAAACAGTGAAATAGATTTAGAAGAATGCTAGATAATATAAAGATGCGTAAAAAATTCAAAGAGTTTGATCAAATTACAACTAAGCGTTTCATAAATATCTTTTGGTTTAATTGAGTATTATATTCTTAGAAAAGAAGTTCCTATTTAAATCTCAGTTGCTATAGATAATATAAATTTTACTGATGAAAAAGGGTTGAGCTATTTAATTTCTCCTTTGACTTCTTTTAAAAATTTAGATTCTTTATCATTAAGCTTTGATTGTCCTCAAATAAATTAAGTTTCAATTGATTAACAAATTTAATTCAGTTCTATTTTTAATCATTAATTTTTGATGCAATAATAACAAGATGAATACTAGCTATAAAAATAAGAAAAATAATTATTTTTAGAATTTTTATAATAATTTAAAAATTTAAAATCTTTTTTTTTCTAAATTGATTAATCTTTCTACTTAATTTACTTTCCAAACTCTACTAACTCTATAACAGGTGAAATTTAAAAAATTGATGTTGAAATTTCTGATTTTAATTTTACAGACAATAACATTTTATTTGAGTTGTTTGTATCTCCCTTTTAATAATATGAGATATGTGAACATTTATCTTTTAAAATATAATAACAATTCAGCCTTGATGAAAAATAAGCTGATCTTTTTGGATAGGCTATTTAATAATTCAAGTCAATAAAAATTTTGTTACAAAATTGTTAAATAAATTAAAACACTAATAAGCTGCTTTCTGAATAACTTTCCTAATTAGAAAATTTGAGATACTTAAAATTTAAAGTTTTTTATGACAATTTAGATGAAAAGATAGACGCTTCTATTATTCTTATAAATGAGATTACAAAAAATAAATATATTTAAGAATTAGATTTAAAATTTTCTTACTTAGAATAAAATACAAATTTTTAAGAATGGGCAGAATAATTTTCAAGTATGATCAGCTTAAAAAAAATTACTTTAGGATTTTATGAATGCAAAACTGTAGGAAGAGCAATAGATTTTTTTTTAAATTTGAATAAATATTAACAATCATAACTTAAATAAATAAAATTAAAATTTTATTTCTAACTGACAGATCAAGAACTAATTGATCTGGCAGTGCATATAAATTTCTAAAACATAATTTATAGCTTAGAAATAACATTTTCTGTTGGTGAATGCTATGAATTTGAAAAATATTCTTTATTTTTTAAATAACTAACAACTATTAATATATTAGTATTAAGAATCAATTTAGTTGATTGTTTAGAAACAAACTAAAGAATTGAAGCAAAAAATAATTTATATTTAGAATATAAAAAGAAACTCCTTAAAATGAAAAGAATAGTGAATTTATCTCTTGATTGAAAAAAATATGAAAAATTAGTAAAAAATAATTTAACGAACAATATTAAATATTGCTTTTACAATAAAATAGTATGTATATTTCTTTTGAATGTTTGTTAATATTTTATTTTTTAAAATTGTTTTTTTGCTCTTTTTCATACTTAAAATAAATTTAAACACTACATTTTTATTTTTAAAGATAAAAAATTTTAAACTAATTAAAAGATTTATTAATTTCAAATTATTAATTTAGTCAAATATCATTTTAATCAATTAATTACAGTAAAACTCACAATTCACAATAAAAAATGAGGCTGTGAGGAAAAATGTTCTAATTTGAATTATTATGAACTGTGATTTATGAGGTCAAAAAATTAATTGCATATACTAGAGAATAATTATTTTCTAATTAGTTTATCAAGAATACAATAAAAAATTCAAGCAAATATATACTGTAAAATTTAACTTTAACAACTTGTAATCCACAAAAATGAGTGCTGCAATAAAATTGAGAGAACCCTGATCAATTAAATTTTTAAATATTATAAATAGGGGAAGGGAGTCACACTTTTACTGATAAATATTAATGAATTAAAAAAAATAAAAATACTTACATATTATTATTATGAGTAAATTAATCTTTCTCAAAATATTTTCTTTAATAGTTGTGTGTAAATTTTTTAATATTTAATTTTTTACTAAAATAACATAGAATAAATTAATTTAACATCTATTTTTTTAATTTCATATACATCTGAATTATTTATGGGTTTAGTGAATTGCCTCAATCACTTCAATTTTACTTTTATAAGAAATAGTGAAGGAAATATAGTACTTTTATACTGCTAAATTTATTTATTTTGCATGTTATTTTTATGATTGATCTATTTTAATGTCTTTTAAAATATGAAATAGACAAATAATCATTTTATTTTGTTTTGTTTAAACTTAAGTGGTTTTTAAGTAAATAAAATAAAAATTATTGTAAAGAATATCTTTATTTTTAAATTCTTTTTTAGTAAATAATTAAGGAAGAATTAGTTATCAGAAATAATCAAATATCAATTCAATATTTTTGTTTATTATCAAAATTTTTAAGCTTCTGATTAATTTAAACATTGAGATTCTCTTTGAAAAATTATAATTATTTATTTGCAAATAAATTTTAGTATAGTTTAAGATGAAAATAAAAATAAAAATAAAAGATAAAGAAGTACAAAATTTCAAAACACTTTTCAAGACAGAATTTGATGAACATGAAGTGGATGAAATAGATTTTAGTATTGAGAATATTAATTTTATTTAGGAGTCTGGATTGAGTGACTTTATTTAGCAAATATCTGCTTATAAAAATATAAAAACTATTTATTTAACACTTAATTAGCAAATAATTAATAGAAATGAAATTTAATCACTAGCTAACATAATATTAAATTTAAATTCATTAAATCTGCTTCATTTAAACTTTAAAGAAAAAGTTTTGTTAGCTGCTGAATATAATATTTTATTCAGTCATATTTCAGATAGTAAAAGCATTTAAGATGTAAAAATTACAGCTGTAAATAGTGAATTAGATTTAGAAATATGTTAGATAATATAAAGATGTGTAAAAAATTCAAAACATTTGTTCAAATTATAACTAAATCTTTCATAAATGTTCATTTAGTATATGTTAGTTAGAAAAGAAGTTCCTATATCAATATAAATTACTTTTGATAATATAAACTTCACTGATGAAAAAGGATTGAGCTTTCTGATTTCTCCTTTGACTTCTTTTCAAAATTTAGATTCTCTATCGTTAAGTGTTGATCGCCTGAAAATAAATTAATTTTCTATAGATTAAAAAATGTAATTCAGTTCTATTTTTAATCATTAATTTCTGATGTAATAATAACAAGATGAGTTCTAGATATTAAAATAAGAAAAATAATTATTTTTAGATTTCTTAAAATAATTTAAAGATTTAAATTCTTTTTTTTTCTCATTAGATTAATCTTTCTACTAAATTTACTTTCCAAATTCTATGAAAGGCAACGCTTAAAAAATTGATGTTGAAATTTCTGATTTTAATTTTACAGACTACAATAATTTATTTGAGTTGTTTGTGTCTCCTTTTTAATTATATGAAGCTTCTGAATAATTATCCTTTATAGTATAATAACAATTTAGTCTTGATTAAAAATAAGCTGATCTTTTTGGATAGGCTATATAATAATTTAAATAATTAGACTTTTTGTTTCACAACTGTAAATTAAAATAAAACACTATTAAGCTGCTTTCTGAATAGCTTTCTAAATTAGAAAATGTGAGATACTTAAAATTTAAAGTTTTTTATGATTACTCAGATGATGAGATAGATTCTTCTGTTACTTTTATAAATGAGATTACAAAAAATAAATATATTTAAGAGTTAGATTTAAGATTTTCTATCTTAGAATAAAATACAAATTTTTAAGGATGGGCTGAGTAATTTTCAAGTATGATTAGCTTAAAAAAAATTACTTTAGGGTTTTATGAATGCAAAACTGTAGGAAGAGCAATAGATTTTTTTAAAAATTTGAACAAATGGTAGCAAACATAACTTAAATAAATAAAATTATAATTATATTTTTAACTAACAGATCAAGAACTGATTGATCTAGCTTTGCATATAAATTGCTAAAACATAATTTACAGCCTAGAAATAATATTTTTTGCTGGTGAACACTGTGAATTTGAAAAGTTTTCTTTGTTTTTTAAATAATTAACAAATATTAATATATTGGAATTAAGAATCAATTTACTTGATGATTTTGAAACAAACTAAAGAATTGAAGCCAAAAAAAATTTATATTTAGAATGTAAAAAGAAACTCCTTAAAATGAAAAGAATAGTGAGTTTATTTCTTGGTTGAAAAAAAAAATATGATTTCTTAAATTTGAAAATTATTTTTGAACGAATTAACTTAAATAAATAAAAATTGTTTATTTTAATGTTTGTTAAATTTTATTTTTGTAAATTATTTTTTTGTTTTTTTTCATACTTCAATAAATTTAAACAGTACATTCTCACAAAAAAAAATTTTGCTATTCTGTTTCAATATAAAGTTTTTAAATTTGTCTTTTTCATCTTAAACAGTCATTGAAATTGATTTTAGGTAAAACTTATTAATATTAAGTTAATTTTTTAAAAATATTATTTAATTTTGTATTTATTATTATTAGTTTTTTGTCTTATTTAAATTTTTTTATAAAATAATTTTAAAGATCTAATTTAAATGCCATTTAGGATTTGAAAGATTTATATCCTGCTTTATCAAAATTTATTAATCTCTTAAGTTTGCAGATTGAACTAAAGTAAAATATTTGAAGGAGGCAGTTTCAATTCATAAAAACAATAAAATCATTAAATTTTGAGAGAGTTTGTTTACATATAATAAAGATTTTATTTTCAAAATATCTACAAATTTCGATTGACCCAAAAACTCATCTTTACAAATATTCTTTTCATGAAATAAATGCTATTTAATACTAGTGTTTAAGCTTATATTAATAATACTTCAATTTAATATGTAAAATTTTTTAATTATAATTTTATATTTTTTCCATAAAAAAAAATAAAAAATAAAATAGAAGGATTTCAAAGACTTCTTTGAAAAATATTTTTATCAATCAATATCCATCTTTTCACCCTTTCTTTTATTCATTTTATTAACAATTGATATTATCATATATTTTAGGTTGAACTAAATAGGAGCAGAAGGTGCATCTAATATTGGCTCAGCTCTTAAAAATTACCCTCATCTCTAAAATTTATTTCTTGATGTTGGGTAAAATGTTTTATTTTTACTTTCTATTTTAATATTAAATATTATTTGATGGTGACAAAAAAATTTATTCAAGTTGAGAATTGAGTATCTATCACATTAATAAATTCTTTTTTAAACTCTAAAAGTTGTAACTAAATAGGTTCTGAGGGTGTTGTTTAACTAGCATCAGATATTTCAAAGCCCTAAAATCTCTAACAATTGACTTTTTAGATTTAGTAAAAAAATTTTATTACAATCAATTAAAAATAGAGGAGCAATTTTTACAAGTTATTTTTTTTGTAATAGTATATCATTCTTTTATGCTGATGCAGCTTCTAGATTAGCAAAAAATTATCTAAGTACACCAACCTCTCTAAATTAATTATATAAATAAAGTAATTTTAAATAAATAAATAAAGATAATTTACTTTAGTTTGCTATTCTAAAGAAATGCACTTCATTTCTTGATTATTTAAATCTTCTTCTTTAATATATTTAAAGCGTATTTAAATAAAAAAAGTTATAATTATATTGATCCATAAGGAGCACAAAACTTAAGCTCATCTTTGGTAAATTTTCAAAATCTTTAACATCTAGAATTTGAATTTGAGTAAAAACAATATTTTTAACATGATAGCCCATTATTATTCCATATTAAAAAGAATATCTCAAATCAAACAAATATTTTTATTTATATTTTTAAATAAAATATGGATAAATTAAAATGTGGTATGTAAATATGAATTAGGTCTAATTACATTCGTTAATAAGGATTAGAAGACTTATACTCTGTGATTTTAAATCAAGTTAATTTATAAAGTTTTACTCTTTGTCTCTAGTAATGTTTTTTTATTTTTTTACTTTTTTTTGGATTTAATTGAAAAGTAAAAAATGATTTTGCAAAAAATATCTTTTCATTCATTTTTTAGTTAAATTTCAAAATAATATTTTATTTCTCAAATTTCTATTATAATTTATTTAAATTAATGCTTAATAATTAAAATATAAAATAGAAGAAATTAAATTCATTTAATAACCTCCTTAGCTTTAAGTTTGCAAAAATCCACAAAATCTTACACTTAAAACTTGATTTATTGTAAAAAAAATTATTTGAGATTTAGTTTGACATTCCCATGATAATTTCTTTCACAATTTATTTTATTTTCATAAGATTTAAAATTAATTAATTAAATAGCTTTAATAATATTGATCAAGCAGAGAAAAAAAGTCTAAAAAAATTATTATTAAGGAAGAAGAAATTGGTGAAACTAATTAATCACTTCTTTTATGATCAATAATTGGTATATACCATATATTATTAAATTAACAAAGGGGAGAATTTAACTCATTAGATATCAGTACTTTAGCTCTATTACGGAATTAATATGATTTATTAAAATTTGTTTTTTTGAAAATGTATTTTTCCTTCCCACTTAATAATAATGCCAATAGAAGATATACAAACTTTAAGATATTAACAATTAATTAAGTTTAGCAGAAAATAGAGTTTCTTTTTATATGCAATTTCTAACTTTTACTTTCTTCATCTCCTCATTTAATTTCAACAAAATTAAATCTTAATTTCAACAAAATTAAATCTTAATCATTCCAAAGATAAAAATACAAATTAAAAAATGGATATTTTCTTTTTGAACAAAAAGATCAAATAATTTTTTTACAGAAGAAAATTTAAATGAAAAATTACAATAAGATATTCAAAATACACAACTTTTATCTTCGTTAATAAATAATTTATTATGGGGAAAAAATGGAAATAGAAAATCAGTTGTTTGGAAATTCATACACGAAATAGATCTACTTTTTAAAATTAATAGTTTTCTTTCTTTTTTTATTTTTATTTCTTTCTTCAAGAGCAAATCTCTTTTTTTCTTTTCTTTAGCCTATTATTTTAAGTAGGATACTTTAATTATAAGAAGTTAAATGGGAATGTATTTTCAGAAGTTTAGAATGTCTATATATTATTCTGATTGATAATATTATGATAAAGTTTGATAGCAAATATAATTATGATTTAATGATTTTATATAAAAGCTTAAATAGAAAGGTAAATTAAATAGAATATGTCAAAATAATCAGTTAATCCGAGATAGTATAGTGGTTAGTATTCCTGCCTGTCACGCAGGAGACCCGGGTTCAATTCCCGGTCTCGGAGCTTTTTTATTTTTTTAAAAATTTTAAGTTTTACATAAAAGTAATAAATAAACTCATAAATATCTTTTTTTGGCTTGAAATTCTAAACTTTTAAATTATTTATTTGAAAGATTTTATTTATGGTTCTGTCGATTGCTGGATGATCTAGTTAATTTGTTTTAAGTTATTTATAATTGAATATTAAATGATTATTAAAAGCTCGCTTAATAAATATTTATTTCTTTAAAGATATTTTATAAATGAAAAATATTTGTTTTCAAATCACTTTTCAATTATTATCAAAAATTTTCTAATGAATAAATTTGTAAAAATAATTTCTTTCATGAAAGATATTTATTTATTTTGAAATATTTAATAAAAAGAAAAATAATAGTAATTTATTTTAATTGGATAACAAAAAGTTAAGAAAAGCTTTATTAAATGAAATTTTATTAATATTTGTTTTATTCGAATTATATCTATGAAACTTATTTATTTTATTAAGTTAAAAAAGTTATTATACATGAATGAAATAGGATTCAATTATAACAAATTCATTCAAATAATATTATATTCATGACTAGCCTTTTCAATTTTTAAGTTATCTTATTAATTTATTTGATTCCCTACTAAGTAACTCCTTTATTATGACTTGATAAAAAAAATTAGTATCTTTAATTGAAAATAAATGCAAATAGCAATATTATTAATGGATTAATAGATTAAAATTAAAATACTAATCTATTTTTACCTAAAATTAAAATTCAAAGTTAAAAGAGATCTACATTCAGCCAAATTTAAACTTAATTGAATAACTCCCTAATCGCTTAGATGATTTCCACTTTTATATTTTTTTAAATATTTAGTAAATTTTTAACTCATTTCATCTAATTTTTAATGTGAAAGCAAATATCAAAAATTAAATAATTTATTTTAAAAATTTTTTTATCTTTAAATAAAATTTATCAAAGAACTAAAAAATGAATATTGATTTTCCTCAAACTTTTTAATAATTTAAGACTTAATTTTGCAACATTTAAATTTATTAAAAAATTTTGAAACAAAATTTTGTTTTATTTTTTCTTTCTATTTTTTAAATATGATTTTTCATTCTTTCTAGTTTGAAGTAAAATAAAGGGTTATTTCAAGCTTATTTCTGACAAAGAAAAAAATTGCAATAATTTTACTAGTAGTAGACTTAAGAGAAATTTAGAGATAAATGTTTAAGCTTTTCATAGTCCTTCAAATGTAAACTGAATACAGCAAGAGCATGGTCTCCAAGAAAATTTGAGCTATTTAATATAAATTGATAATTTTAATTTCAAAAAATAAATGAAGTTCTAAATATCTATTTTATCTAAAAACACTCATGATCTAATAAAATTATTTTATGCTTTTAATTGAACTTAGAAAAAATAAAGAAATAGTTTTAAAAATTACGCAAAATCAATAGATAAGTATGATAAATTCTTACATTTAGATAATCCTAAACTTAAGTCAAGTAAACAATCTGAGCTAAAAGCACATAAACTTTATTTTATTTTAAAGAATCAATAGCAAGTAACTATGCTATGTTTCAATAGGATTGTATAAAAATAAACAATTTTTAAATTTATATTTTTGTTTTAATTTCTTATCGTTTTTTATTTAAATAAATTTTCGAATTAAAATTGAGTATTTTATACGATAGACCAAGAGTAAGAGAAGTGAGATTTGAGTACTTAGGTAAATCAGAACCTAAAAAAATTAAACAATCATCATCGACATATTCTTATCTAAATTAAAATATTAAATCTCTAAAATGAAGTTAATTTACCAAATAATAAAAAATTTACTATGTATCACAACCACCTAAATTAATATCTAAAGTCTAAAGAGATTTTAATTTAATCAAGCAAGAGTTCAATATTTAAACACCTGCAGTTCCAATATCACTATATCTTTATTAGTTAATTTATTTATTATTAGCAAAAAAAAAAGAAGGCCTTCGTTTTTATTTGAAAATTAAAAAATGTAAATTTTTGTTAAATAAATTAAAATATTCAAATAAATTAATGAAATTTAAATAAAATAAATTCCCCACAAATAAATATCATTTATAATATTTATATTGATTATTTAAAAGATAAGTGAATTTCTGAGTAGAAATGATTAAATTTCATTATCAACAATAGATTAGAACAGTTTATTACAAAAAATTTAATGCCTCCACAATTTCAGAATTTAGTTTATTTCTTTACTTTGTTAAATGTACCATTGAGCAAAAAATAATTTTTATTAGATTCAAAGTATTGAATTTAAGTTATTCATGTAAAAACATAAATCCTATTTAGAAATATACTTGCAATCTTGTTTATCAAAATTGTAGATTTAAAAGAAAGAAAAATAAGGAATAGTTATGAAGAAATTCTATGAAATCATAACCAAAATTAATAAAGTGTTTGATAAATAAAAACTTGAATAATTTTTCAGTTTTATTTATGAATGTTTAATTTGAATATCTTCGAAAAATATTTTGAATATGATATTTCATTTGAATAAAAAGTTTTCATTTGAATGAATATTCAAATAAAAGGATTATTTTAAATATTTGATAAAAGTTAAATGTTTATTTTTCAAAATCACTTAAAAAAAAACGTAGAAATTAATGCAAATTTCAGAAAATTAGAATTTTGTATATCGTAAATTTTTAAAAAAACTCATAAATGTGCAAAAAATTAAGTATTGTAGAGGCTAAAAATCAAATGATATCTAAAATTGAAATTAAAATATTACAGAAAGGAAGGAATTCAAATATTTTTGAGTAACCTTCTAAAAAGATATTAAGTATTTATAATTTTGGAAAATTTTGGATAAACTTAAAACTCAATTTTAAAATACTCTAATATCAAAATTAAAAATATTCAGATTTAAAATTAGTCTTATTTTTAAGATTTCGTTATTCATAATTAAAAAGATAATTTAGATTAAAAAAGTACCTAAAATCAAATCTTAAGGTTTGCAGGTTTTAGCACTTTTCTAAACTAAAAATAAAATCCTAGAGCTTTTCTTTATTAATGCTGTTTCCATTTTTGAATAAATAAACATTTTGATTAATAATGAATTCATAAATGTTAATTTTCTCATTTTTTATCTTATCACAAAATATTTAAATATATTTTAAGCATAAGATTAAAGTTTAATTAAGATTTCAATAAACTTAAATACCACATCATTATATTTAAATCTATCAAATTTATACAACTTTCTAAAGCAGAACCTACATCTTTCAAATTTGATTAGCTCACTTTCAAATTGCTATTTTTTAATAGAATTTAAGGGAAGTTGAATCAAAATATATTTAAGAGTAAATAAATTTAAAATAAAAAGTATAAATTTTTTAACGTTATACTATTTACTTAAACATCAATATTATTTTGCTTTGAGAAGATAAGTCAGACTAGATAAACTTTTTTAGCAATTAAAAGAAAGTTTATTTTATTTAACTTAATAAAAAAAGTATTTACCTAATCTATTGATTCATATTTCATTTATTTTATCTTTTTAATATTATTTTCTATTTAATTTCTACCTTTTTAAAAAAATTTAATTAAATAAAAACTTATTCAAAACTAAATAGAAAGTTGTGAAATAAATTAAAAATAATTTGAAATTTTTAGATAAAGTCTGAATATTTTTAAACAGTTTGTATTTTTGCTTTTAATTTTCAATAACTCATTTTTAAGTTATAAATTTTTAATTAGATATTTAGATTAAAATGAAAACATTATTTTTAAATATAAATTATTTTATGAATCAAAACAAGTCATAATAAAAATATAATTTTAAAGCTTTATCCATATATTTAAATTTTAAATTTAATTATTAGGTACTAAGCCGTATCATAATTTTTGGCACTTCGTAAATCAATCATTTTGGTGACTAATTTTTTCAATTTAAGAAGTCTATTTCTTATTTTATTTTATGATGCTTTGACTCACCTAATTTCCTCTTTTTTTATTTGTAATCTAATAGAAATAGAATAAGAGATGTTTTAATATTTTACTTGATAGACACAATTTTTTGAAAGTAAATTTTTAAAATAATTATTATTGTAGGTAAAAAAAACTGAAACCAAACATTTTGAAAAGATAAAAATTATATTTTATTAGAGTGATGAAT
>JH720309.1:1220615-1231414 GCA_000231825.2 Tetrahymena elliotti 4EA | reverse complement strand
GAAAAAAGTAAATTTAAATAAAATAATGATCTATTTCATTTTGTGATGAGAAAAGTTATTTCTTAATTTTTACAAAATTAAATTTATCATTAAATAACAAAAAATAACTCAACCTAGTACTATGATAATTAAAATATTTTTTAATATGTGATTTACTCTACTGATTCAATTTAAATTATTGATAATGGAATGTTTAAGCTCCTCTGTAAATTGCTCATAAGATTTAAAATCAAGCTTATTATTTATGCTTACTCAAAAAGTCAGAATTTTATTGAAGAATCAGAAGAATAAATTTATGTTTTTGACAAATATGAAGTAATTAGGGTATTTTATGATTCTGAATTAGTATTAAATTATCTGAGCAACTTAAGATGCTAATTTAATCAAAATGTATATGCCACAATCATTTAGAATCACTGATTAATTATATTTTCCTGTTTTTTAATTATAAAATTAAGAATAAATTAAATATACTTAAACACTCTTAATTCTTATTACTAAAAATATGTCAAAAATCATTCAAAGTAAAATAATAGGTGTTATATGTTCTTTAATTTCTCAATAATTAAATTCTTACTAAAAATATAATATTTTAATAATTTTACCATAATTTTAAGCCACATTCATACGAAATATTTCTATTTTGTGTAATTCAATTCATATAACAATTTCAAGTATAATTAGATGTGATGTGTTTTTAAAAATTAAATATGAGACAAAATTAAAGAGTTTTTATATATAAAAATGAAAATAATGATAATAAAAATTTCCAACAAAAAATCAAAAAAATGAGAAAAATTTAAATTAATTAAATGTCCAAACAAAAACATTGTTTTATTTTTTAATTCAATAACTAAAAACAATATAAATTAATATTGATGATTTTCCAAAAAAAAAATGTTTGCCTTTTAAGCAGTCAAAAATAATAAATATAAATTTTAAAGAATAAAAAATGGGAAATAATTTATGTAGAAAATGCAGTTTTTTGATGAAATTGTTTCTTTAAAAGTTAAGCTGTAGCTAATTACGATCTAAATTCCTTTAATTTGCATTAATGTAGATTAAACATTTATTTATTTAACAAATTTTAAATTTTGCAAGTGCTTCATAAATTCACTTATCTAGTTAGTTAGTTAGTTAGTTAGTTCGTTAGTTAGTTAGTTATTAATCATAATTATAATGGATTTATGATCTCTTCAATTAGAAATTTCTCTTTAGGAAATTAGTTTTTCATAACCCATAGCTAATATTACTGAGATAAGAATATCCTTTTAGCTTTAAAAGTCGGCCATTAGCTTTTCAACTAATTATGGTTCATCTGAGGGAAGCTTGTAGATCTTCTTTAGTTTCTCCATTTTCAAGTAATAGAGTGAGACATTTATCATCATCAATATTCATGAGCTAATATTCAAATTTCTTAACAAAAGGAACTAAAATATTATGTGAAGGTAGGAAATTTTCTTTATATTTCCTACTTGTAAAAATATCAGCTCCAAGAAAACAGCACATGCATCTCCATGCTTAACTACCTTACAAGTAGTCATTCAATAACTTTGCAGGGAAAACCATTCAGCATAGCATATTCATTTATTCTAATATTACCGCTTGCATAACTAAGGTATAGGAAGAACCAGCTTTACCTTAGTAAAAAATTTCTTAGTCAGACATTATTTTTAAATTGTTTTTGTTTTTGATCTTTTTAATTTGTTTTGTAAATTTGTTAATGTTAATCATTTATTTGAATTCATTAAATCTGATGGAATAAATAAAGCATTCATGTCAGAATATTATAATTCTTTCTTTCTAACTATTTTTTAATTTAAACTCAATTTTTAATTTTCTATTTTATTCAATACAAACAAACAGATTAAAATATTCTTGGATAACTCTAAATAAATGAAGAGTTAATAATTCTTAAATTATTTTAATTTCTGTGAATATTTATTTAAAATATTTTCTATGATTTATCAATATTGACTAACTGATAAAAAGAACTTTAATAATTAACTGAAATGAAAAATAATTCATTTGAAAATAACCAAATTCTAATTTAAGAATAGATAAGATAATTTATTGTTTAGATTATAGTCACTTTAATTTTCTTCATATAGTATGACCAAAATAAAATGCGTCTCTATCATTCTTATTTCAAATTTTCAAATTTATAGATATCTGTTAATAATTGAAAAGTAAATCAAAAGATTAAAGCTCTATAAAATCGATATAAAAAGAAGAAGAAAGAAAGTTAATAGTAACTTTGAATAGATAAAATTAAACCACTAACCATATCTAAGAGGAGCAGAGAAATGAAGCTAATTATTCAACCTTTTAAATTAAAAGAATCTTAAAATAAAATAGAGAGGCTAGTGGCATTGCTCTAAAGTATTCCAATAATGAAAATGTATTATAAAATTAATAACTTGCTCGTTATTTTGAAAATGCATTATAATAAAACTAAATTTTAAGTATCATAGGGATATAATTGAATAATTATATTAATAATATAGGAGGAAGAAGAGAGACTATTAGGAATCAGATTAAAGAAATAGAGTTTAAATCATTAAAGATAGGGAAAGCCTTACCAAAATCAGAAAATTCATAAGAAAAATAATTAAAATTTATCAAAAATCATTTACGATGGAGAAATAGGTGGAATGATGTTCTGTTTAGGGATAAATATTATTTACATATAGAAACAATAGGTAATAATTTTGCATGGGTTAGAGATAAATCTGAAATTGACAGTAGCAATAAAGCAATAAAAACTAAGTTTCCTAGTTTTAAGATCTTGATATGGGCTATGTATGATAGGATACTAAGGTCCTAAGGGAATACATCTAATTGAAGGCAGAGTCAACCAAAACAAAATAATTTGAAATCTACTAAACAAATATTAACAATACCTTTATTTAAGAAGATTAGATCCTTAATTTGATAATGCTTCATCACATGTGGGAATAGAAACAATTAATTATTTAAATTCAAGAAAGATAAATTATTAATAGTTTCCCCCATATAGTACAGACTTAAGCATTATTGAGAATGTTTTAAAAAAAATAAAAGACGAGCTCCTTACTGTGTGAGATACTATTGAAAATAAAGAGCATTTATATAAAAATATAGTTACAATATTATATAATTCAGAAAAAATAAAAACTACAACAAAAAATTCATATAAAACTTATTATTTTAGAATTTAAAATAAATCTTACTAATTCAAACAGAAGTGATATATATTATATGGAGTTTTAGCATTATCTATATTACCAATTACATTCAAATCAATTAATTAAACTTCATTTAAATTTTTATTTGTGACACATTTTGTTTTGGGTCATGCTATATTATTTGATTGAAATCAAAAAATAATATTTTTTTCTTAAACTGATTAAACAATATCAAATTTTTAAAATAATTCTCAAAAAGAAATTTACTCTACATCATCCTCTAATATTGAGAAATAATTAGTTACACTTTAAATATCAATTTTGTTTTATTTTAAAATGCCTTTGTTTTGTATGTCTATTTCTTCTCCTTTAGTGCATTGAGATTTGTTCCAGAATTTACACATTTTTTTTGGATGTTGATGTTCTTGTCAGTTGTTGTATCTAGATTAGTTTCTCTTGAATGAGCTTCTAGATTGAGAAGACTTAAAGCTCAAGCTTGTTCTTCTGTTTTAATTTCTCCCATTTTTTTTTGGACTTTGAGAATTTTTTACTGGAGTTAGAGCTTGATCTTGCTCTTCTTGAATTACTGCTTGAGATTGATTTTCTTTTTTAGTTGAAGATAGTCGACTAACGATTAATTACCATTTAGTTTTCTGGATCTTCTGTTAATGCTTTAGTTAGGCATTTTGTCTTGTTTTGTTATTAAATTGTCATTTTTCACAATTTACTTTTTTTTTTTCTTCAAAATTTGAAGTTAGTGATTTTTTTTTTAATTGATTCATAATTACTCCAAAAGCCAAGGCTTCAAAGTAATTTTGAAATAATTAACTTTCCTTTTAAAATATATAATAATTTTATTTTTGTTATAAAAATTTTCACTCTAATTTATTGACTGTTTTAATAGTTTTTTAATTAAAAAAAAATATTTTGATAAAACCTTACCAGATACCTACCTACCTATTAAGTTAATTTTAGTTTAAGATTTTAAATAAATAGTACATGATTTTTTATTAACAACTTTCTTTATTACTTCTTTCTTTTTTATAAATATATTCAATTAAATTTCATCATTTAACAAAAGAAATTTAGTATTTTTTCTTAAAATTTGGATCAATCTAATTCAAGATATGCTTGGTAAAATCAACAAGTTTTACTCTTAGAGATTCAAGTCATCAAAAATTCCATAAATAAATATATTTGTTTTCTTTTCTTTCAAAAAAGCTTTTATTAATTTAGAATATGCTGGCCTAAAAATATATAAAATATCAAATGCTAAAAAGAGAAAAAGAAATTAAGGATTACATACCTAATCAAAAACAATTAGGCTTTTATAAATTTTTTTAAAAAGAAATAAATGAATAACAAATAATATAAGCTCTATTTAAAAAGGATAATGAAGATAAGGAATACTCATGTTTTTTAGTTAGCTTGCCAATAATCTTGGTTTTTTGTAGCAATTGCTAGCTAATATATAGCTCTAGTTTATTTGATAGATTTTAATAATTAGATTAAAAAAAATTATTTTCTACTTAGATTATGTTAGCCAAGTATTTAGCTAACAGATTTCGCACTAACTTAGCTTAAAATTCTAAAAAATTCCAATATATATTAGGAATTTGAATTATTATCTATCTAAGTTAGTTAATCACTAAGTCTAATACAATAGTTAGCTTAGATCTTCTATGGTTTCATTATAAATGATGAATGATGGATTAGTTGATCCTTAAATATTAGAAATGTTTAGGAGAAACTATATCCTCATTCCTCATAAATTGTTGGTAAAAAATTAATCTTTCACTTTTTTGATTGTAAACAAGTATTATTGATATTTAGAGAAGAAGAAGCCAATAAATCTTATCATTAAACATAAATTAAATATCTATTCCAAATTTGTTCCATAAAAAACAATAAAAAATAATTGTAAGGAAAATTTCAGTTTACTTATTAAGAAAAGGTCTTAAAAGCTGATAATTTATTAATTTTAATTAATTTGTTTATCTATTGATAATCATAAATTGATTATTTATTTAATTTTACTCTATTTATTCATTTTACTTGAGTTGTTTTCTTATTCTTATTACTTTATTCCTATGTAAGATTGATCTAATCATAGAAATTAGTTTTAAAGATCAGATTAAAATTTTATCCATTCTATTTTTGAAGTAATTATTATTTTAATTATAGGTATTAAACAAATTGTAGTCAATTTGATCAAATAGATTAAATAAGTTAATCAAATTTAAACACATTATTTTTATAGATACCATGTATTTTCAAGCATTTTAAATCTAAGATGTTATAAATAGTCGCATTAACAAAAAATCTTTAATAATTAGCGATTTTTTTGAAATAATTGAGTATGACGGAATAAATGCTGTTTAAGGAATTAACCTCAACCCTCAAAGTTACTCATTAAGCTCCAAATTCTGAAGATAGAATTGATTTAAGATGTTAACTATAGTAATTATATTAAAGCTTCAAGTAGATGTATTAAATCATGATTTATTCCTCAGAGGATTTCTATAATTAAAACGATACAGAGTAGTTATTTAAATTAAACAAAAGTATTGAGTTTTTCAAGTAATTTAGAAATTTCAAAGCAGTTGGAATCACGTTTAATAATGTAGGTTAATAATTTGTCTTACAAAATGCTAAAAAAATGCTGTAGGACTAAATATCATAAGTAGAAAATATAACACGAAATCTCTTTTACAATTAATCAGATTAAATGCGTTAATAGCAATAAAACTATTTTTCTTTGTTTATGAATTAGAATTTCATACAAAAGAAAGAGTATTAGCAAGATATTTCTCATTCATATCAATTATCTAAAACATAATTTGATCAAAATGTTTATTAGACATTTAAAACTAGAGTAATATAAGGAGATAATTATAGCATATAGGATAAGGAAGATTTGAGTGGTGATCACTTTTTCTCAGATTTTTAAGAAAATAGTAAATTTAAATAAAAAAATGATCTATTTCATTTTGTGATGAGAAAAGTTATTTCTATTTTTTACAAAATTACATTTATCATTAAATTACAAAAAATAACTTTGAAAATTAAAATATTTTTTAATATGTGATTTACTCTACTGATTCAATTTAAATTATTGATAATGAAATATTTAAGATTCTCTGTAAATTGCTCATAAGATTTAAAATCAATCTTATTATTTATGCTTAATAAAAAAGTATGAGTTTTATTGAACAATCAGAAGAATAAATTTATGTCTTTGATAATTATGAAGCAATTAGGGTATTTTATGATCCTTAATTAGTATTAAATTATCTTAGCAACTTAAGATACCAATTTAATCAAAATGTATATGCTACAATCATTTAGAATCATTTATTTTTTTGGTTTCCTATGGCTTAATTATTAAATTTACTAATAAATTAAATCTACTTAATTATTATTAATTCTTATTACTTCATCAAATTTATTATTGGATATAAATATGTCAAAAATCAATCAAAGTAACAAAAAATATGTGTCAAATGTTCTTTAGTTTAGTTTCTCTACATTTTAATTCTTACTTCAATCATTAGAAGATTACAATTTAACGATAAATTTTTCATATTTTGTGTAATTAAATTTATTTTTAGTTATTTTTTCTGTTTATTTTATCAAATTAATGTAAAATAAAAATTTCATCTAATAGCAATAAAAATAAAATCAACAGCTTAATAATTTATTCAATCTTCTTAAAAAAGAAACAATTAGTATAAAACCTTTTTAAATATATTCCCAAAAAAACATCACAAATCAACAAATACTAGCACTTTTTTTTTAGATATATTGGGTGAGGGGTGAAAATCTAGCACTTTTGGTATGGAGGAAGCTGAAGTCTGGGTATGATAATAGAATATTATTTAAATATATAACTAAATTTTAATATGATGGCTATTTTTGATGACCTATTTTTAAACTTATTCTAAATTCCATACCTACAAAAATATCTGATTATTATGAAACTTTTGGGACAGATAAATTAGGGATTTCATCTATCATTTCTTAGATCAATTATTCAGCTTGCTTTCTTTTTTAACTTTTTTATTACTATATGGGATGATTGTTCTAAATGGAGCCAGTTTAGTAAAATTTATTTACTATATTTTTAATAGTGTTGTTAGCAGGAGCAGAACTATACTAAATTTCAAAAAATTGAAAACTGGGTACTTAGGTTGAGAATTAAAAATTTTATTTGATACATTTGAGTAGAGCTTTATTTTTACATGATTTTGGTATGTCTAAAAGTAAATAAAGGAGATAAATTTTTTTTATTTAAATTGAACATACTGGAAAAAATTAAATTTATTTCTTACTAAATTAATTAAAAAGAATAAAAGGAGATAAAAAGTGATGGATACATTAAATGTGTATAAGTATCTCTTATTCGAGCTTCTAAATGTTATTATTATGGGAGAAAGAAAGGTAAGACTCCAATAATATAGGGTTGAGCTCCAGATTTAGCCCCAAAGAAAATGGTTTGGAGGGTTACAAAAAGTCAATGGAATAAAATAAAATCTGAAAGAATCATTCTACAGAATAAGAAATAATAGATGTCATAGAGGATATATGGGAATAATATCCAAATTAATTCCATATAACATATTAAAAAGATTATGATTAAAGTTATAAATAATAATGTTGATTATTAGAATTTTAAAGGAGCATTTTTACAGTTATTTTTCACTATTTTTAATATATCTTTTGATAGTGCTTTCAGTTTAATGAGCGATATTGGGTTTTAATTCTCAAAAACAGCTCTATAAAACTATATTTTCATCATTACTAGCTATTAATTTATATACTAAGTTTCCAATTTTTTGAAATTGAATGTAGTAACGAACTATATTTTTCACTCCCTTTGTTTGTACTAGTGTTGGGTTATTATTTTATGAAAGTTTTCAATTATAAACTATTATTCATATTATCTATATCTCTTTTATCAAACTCCTTTGATTTTTTAAATTTATTATCTCAAACAATTACTGTTACTATATACAATTAAACTATATATTTAACAATTGAAAATCAATATTTTTTAACTTTAAATAAAAAAAAAGTTTAAATAAAAGTTTTGAACATCCTGCCCTGTTAATTTAAAAGTTATATATTAGGATATTTTTTCAGAAATTCTTAAAATAGTATTATTTCCCCCATTTATGAATAATACTAAAAAATTAATTTATAAATGAAGGAAACTTAAAAAATTAAACTAATTTCACATAAATTAGAATTTGGAATATTAATTTAATAAAAATTCACAAAATATTGGAGCATAAGGGACTAAATAATTAAGTTCTTTAAATTTTATATTATTTCACTGATATATCCTTACAAAACTGCTAAATACTCAAAAATTTGGACATTTTAGTTAAGGTATTTAACAATAAAAAATATTCATTTATTCATTTTTTATTTATTGATTCTTCAATTTTTAAATTTTAAAACAGTTCAATTATATTTTACATGTGAGATTTTAGAATCAAAATGATGAAACTCAAGAAATAATTTAAAAAATATGGAATTATTTATTTATGAAGAAGGATGAGCTAATATTTTTTGATTTATTTTTATTTATTAATTGAATACATAAAATATATTTAAATAAGTGATAAAAATAATTACATACTTCATTAATAATTGTCTTTGAAAATTTGTGATCAAATAGTTTTGTAGTACTAATAATTCATTCTTAATAAATATTAAGACTAAAAATGTTTTATTTTTATAAAATCAAAAAGATTTTCTTGTATTAGTATTTCAAGCTCTAAAAAATGAAAAGATAATTTACAGATACTGAAGAGTTAAATAATAAGAATAACATATTCAGAAAAGACAGAGCAAGCCAAAATATTAAAGCAAATAAAATTAGAGGGTAACTAAATTACTTCATTTATTTAGTAAAGAGCAATCTGATTAATAACAGAAAGATTTTTATTTTTTAGAATATACTTTAATGCAAAATAATTTTAGAGAGACAATGTAGACATTAAACTCAACAAAAAAAATACTTATTTTTTGATAAAAATATTCAATTAAATTCCATCATCTAACAAAAGAAAATTTTGTACTTTTTATTAAAATTTTGATGAATCAAATTTCAGAAACTTATGGTAAAACCAACGACTTTTACTATTATTTTAAATTAAATAAAGAGATTTCAGTAATCAAAAAGTCCATAAATAAATATATTTGTTTTGCTTCAAAAAAGCTTTGATTAATTAAAAATATCCTGCCCTAAAAACTTACAAATTATCAAATGCTAGAAAGAACAAACAAAATTAAGGGTTACATACCTTTCAAAAACAACTAGGATTTTAAAGGTTTTTTAAAAGGAAATTAATTAATAACAAATAATATAAATTCTTTTTAAAAGTATAATGAATATAAAGTATGTTCTTGTTATTTTAGTTAGCTTACCAATAATCTTGGTTTTTTTTATAGCAATAGGTAGCTAATATATAGCTCTAATTTATTTGATAGACTTTAATAATTAGATTTAAAATAAATTATTTTCTACTTAGATAATGTTTAGCCAGTTATTTAGTTAACAGGTTTCATAATAGCTTAGCTTAGAATTCTAAAAAATTCCAATATATATTAGAAATTTGAATTAGTATATATCTAAGTTAGTTACTCGCTAAGTCTAATACAATAGTAAGCATAGATCTTCTATGGTTCCATTATAAATGCTGAGTGATGGGTTAGTTGATCCTTAAATTTTAGAAATGTTTAGCAGAAATAATATCCTCATAAATTGTTGGTAAAAAAATTAACAATGAATTTTTTTAAAATTTTTTGATTATAAAGAAGTATTTTTGATATATAGTGAAGAAGAAGCCAAAAATCTAATCCTTAAAAATAAATATTATGCATTAAATACCCATTCAAAAATTGCGTTCATAATAAACAATAAAAATGATTGTCGGAGAATTTTAGTTTACTTATTAAGAAATAATCTTAAAAGCTGGTTACTTTATTAATTTGTTTATCAATTGATCATAATAAATTTATTAACTTATTTATTTAGTTATATTATATTTATTGATTCATTTTACTTGATTTATTCTTAATACTTTCAATCAAAATTTTACAATAATCATATTATTATTGTTTTCATTCTATTTTTTGAAATAATTATTATTTTACTAAAAGGTTTTAAACTAATTATAGTCAAGTTGATCAAATGGATTAAATAAGTTAACAAAATTTAAATACATTAGATAAATATCATGTTCTTTCAAGAGCATTTTAAATATAAGATGTTATAAATAGTCGCATCTAAAAAAAATCTTTAGTTATTAGTGATTTTTTTGAAACTCTTGAGTATGAGGGAATAAATGCTATTTAAGGAGTTAACTCAACCTTTAAAGTTACCCATTAAGCTCCAAGCTGTGAAGGTAGAATTGATGTACGATGTTAAATTTAGTATATATATGCTGCTTAACAAGAGTCTCTTAGGATGTATCCTCCATATTTAGTTTAAGGATATAAAGCGCCAACTTTGGCATCTCTATCTTGCTAGAGAGTGATGCTATTTAATTAAACTACTTAAAAAGATGATTTATTTAGTGTAATTTGTTTAGGAATAAGATACAATTAGACTCAAAATTATTT
>JH720309.1:1201052-1216685 GCA_000231825.2 Tetrahymena elliotti 4EA | reverse complement strand
TTTTTATTTTTTAATTCAAAAACTAAAAAAAATATGTAATGCAATTTTTTAGAAATTAAATAGGAAGCAAAATTCAAGAGCTTTTATATCTACAAAATTGACAATAAATAAAAATATCCAAAAAACCAAAAAGTGAGAAAAATATAAATTAATTAAATATCAAAATATAAATATTGAGTTTTTATTTTTTAATTCAAAAACTAAAAAAAATATCAATTAAAAATGTTGGTTTTCTCATCTCAAAAAATAATTTTTCCTTTTAAACAGAACAATCAATATTGATTCTCAAAAAAAGATTGTAAATAATTTACGTAGAAAATGTAATTATATAATGAAATTATTTTCTTCAATAAGTTACTTATTATAATCTTAATTTTCATTACTGTCTAGAAGTAAGGGTTTATTTTAACATACTTTTTAATTAAAAATCTTTAAGTTTTTTAAACTTCCAAGAAACAATTAATTGACAATTTCTAATTTATTTTCTCTAAAATAATTATTTATGAATGCATGAATTTTTAATTAATTGTTGTTTAGACTTGCTACATTCTTTTTTAAAAAATTACAATTTACTTATTTATGATTTTTATAATATCAAATGGTTTTAAGAAATGATTTGGATTAGAATCAAAATTGAAAATAAATTTAAAAGAAGAAATAATGAATTAATTCATATCATTACTAAAATATAAATTATGAAATCATTTTTAACAATTAAAATATGAATTAATTAATATCTTAATAAATTCACTTAGCTAGTTATTTAGTTATTAATCATAATTATAATGGATTTATGCTCTTTTATCTCTTCAATTAGAGATTTCTCTATAGGAAATTATTTTTTCTTAACCCATAGCTGATATAACTGAGATAAGAATATCCTTTTAGCTTTAAAAGTCAGCCATAAGCTTTTCAATTAATTATGGTTCATCAAAGGGAAGCTTTAGATCTTCTTTAGTTTCTCCATTTTCAAGCAAGAGAGTGAGATATTCATCATCATCAATATTCATGAGCTAATATTCACATTTCTTAACAAAAGGAACTTCCATATTATGTGAAGTTGGACAAGAATCTTCATATTTTCTACTTGTAAAAATATCAGTTCCAATAATAGTAGCCTTTGCATGTCCATGCTTACCTGCCTTACAAGTAGTCATTTCAATAACTTTGCAGGGAAAACCTCTCAGCATAGCATATCCATTCTTTTTAATGTTACCGGCTTACATAGGAAAGGTATAGGAAGAACCAGCTTCACCTTAGTAAAAAATTTCTTAGTCAGACATTATTTTTAAATTGTTTTTGCTTTTGATCTTTTTTATTTGTAAATTTATATTTTTTTAATTGTTTTAATGCTAATAATTTAAATTCATTAAATCTGATGGAATAAATAAATCATTCATGACAGAATGTAATAATTCTTTCTTTCTCAATATTTTTAATTTCTATTCAATTTTTAATTTTCTATTTTATTCAATAAACATATTAAAATACTCGTCTCTGACTCTAAATAAAAAAATAAAGAGCAAATGAGAAAAGACCTAATTTAATATTCTTAAATTATTTTTGAATAAGTGTATGCTAATATTTAAAATATTTTCGATGAAATATTAAGAGTAAACAAAAAAAGTTTTCAATAAATTGTAACATTATAAAAGGGATTTATTAACAAATAATATGTATTTATTGATTGACTAATAAATAGAATCTTAATTAACTTTTCAATGAGAAAGAATTAATTATTTCTGATAAGATTTTTAGATTTAACTAATTTTTTTAGAAAGTCATTCATTTGAAAATAACCAAATTCTCATTTCAGAATAGATAAGATAATTTATTGCTTAGATTATAGCCACTTTAATTTTCTTCATATCATATGAATGAAATCAGAATATGATTATTCTTTCTTAATTTGATTAAAAAATATCAAATTTATAAAATAATTCTAAAAAAGAAGTAGCTATTTAATTATAATATTGAGAAATTATTCATTGTGCTCAATTTTTTATGCAAAAAACTTAAAATATTTTTTTTACCACTAAACATCAATAGTTTTTAGGATGAATGAATTGAATGATAGATTTCTTAAAATTGAATACAAGAAAAATAAAAGATTAAAAATAATAATAAAATATAACTTTTGTTTAACTATAATTAAATATTATTTTCTTTACATAATAAGAAATAGAATCTTAATTTAGAAAGAATTAATTATTTCTGATAAGATTTTTAGATTTAATTAATTTATTTGAAAAATCATTCATTTGAATGAAAATAGTCCAGTTCTAATTATAACCTTAGGTAAGATACTTTATTGTTTAGAAAATAGCCACTTTAATTTTCTTTATATAATATAAATGAAATCAGAAAATTATTATTCTTTCTTAATTAAATTAAAACAATATCTTTAAATTTTTTATTGTTTAAAGAGAAAAAGTTAATTCCTTATGAAAAAAACTGAGAAAGAATTAATTATTACTGATAAAATTATTAATTTAATTAATTTATATGGAAAGAAATTGACTTGAAATTCACTTCATGTTAATTATTAAAACAATTCTTAATGAAAACAAGAAAATATTAAGAAAAATATTATGTTTTACAAATAGATTGTATTTATTTAGTATAAAAACATAAAATTTCTAAAGATAAATTTACATTAATAGCTCTTTAAATAAACTGAAAAAAATGATTCTGAAAATTTCCTACTTGAAAAATGCAAAATAAATAATATAAATCTTTGCATTTATGTAGACAATATATAAATATATAGAATCTTAATTAAATTTTTTTTATAAGAAAATGGATAGAAAAATAAAAGTTTCATAAATGTAACTTAAAAAAACACCAAACATTTTATTTAAAAATACTCTGATTTAATAAAAAAATAGAAAAGAATATACTGTATAACCTCTAATTAAGGTGGTTTTTTAAAATAATTTTTAAATTTTTAACGCCTTATATAAAATTTGCTTTATTTCATCTTTTTTTGAGTTCAAAGTATCTTCTTTATTGATGTATCTATTGTATAAATTAGTTTTTTCTATTTTATTATCAATCATTTTGGTATTTAAGCTATTTTTTTTAATTACAATTATTTCTATAATAATACTTTAGATTTTATTAATAATTAGTTATATTTATTTAAAATTATCTAACAAATAAAATAAAAAAATGTAAATGATATAAAAGAAACGAAAGATGGTTATTAAATAGATTGATTAATATATAGTTTCATAAAAACATATATAATTTTATCACAGTTCTGTCTTATTTTCTCAGTTTAGTTTATACAAATAATAATTATGACTTTCAAAATAAAATAATAGAGCACTATAAAATAAACATCTTTTTTGAATAACAAAGAGTTACAAATTAATTGCCAAAATAAATAAATAAATTAATTAATTAATTTTAAAGCTAAAAATACATGATTTCTTATTCAAAAGTAGAAATTTAAAACAATTAATTAGCTTAATTTGAGAACATTCAAAAAAGTCCTCAATTATGATACTTGTGATATTTCATTATTTCTTTTTAATAAATTTGTTGTTTAAAAGAATTAATTGGTTAATTAATTTTACTGAATATTCAACTTCAAACAAATGAGGTTAGAATATCTTTTTAAAGAAGAAGTTAATTCCTATGCTCCTTAATCTGAGATGTAATTACCTCTAAAATAAATTAGAATTATTTTGGATAAATTCAAATAATAGATTATGTTTAAGTTTACTCTAGATTAAGATTTAAGTTATAGATATTAGGAATATAAGAAAAATTTTTAGTTAATCTTGATAAACCTGAGTCACCAAACGAATTATACCTTTTTAAAAATTTAATTTTAATTCATCTTTTAATAGAATCAGTGAAAATAGAAAATTTTTTCTTTCTTTTAAATTCTTGAAGAAATTGAAGATTTAGAAATGTTTATTTTACGAAAGATCAAGAGTCAAATTCATAAGATTAGGCGATTTAGCTAAGGCTAAACTTAAACCTTTTACATAGTTATCATCCATTTCATTTTCACTTTAAAAATTTATTTAGATAATTAATTACTCAATTAAGAAAGAAAGAAATATTTTAGCAAAATTTATTTACCTTAAATCTAGTGTCAACTTTTAAAGATTTCTACAATTTGCTAAATTTGAAGCTAAATTTATTATGCCTGCTATTCCAAATTAATTTTTGCTTTAAATATTTAAGAGTAACTTAATAAATTATTTAATTTATATTTTAAAAAATCAACTTATTTTATTCATTCAAAAAAAATTAAATTAAAATATTTTTTTTTATTTTAAATCAGAGTAAACAATTATTTATTTATTTAGTGCAGAGGTCAAATTTTGAAACTTTTTTTATGTTTTATTATATTAATTTATATAACAAAAATGAAAATTTTCAGCAAATATTTTAATATTTTAAAATCCCCTCTCCTTTTTTTGCTAATAAATAAATAAATTTTTTAATGAATAAAATAATAAGCTTACTTTAAACATATTACTAAAGTTTAAATGCTTTCACTTTAAGCTAATTAAGAGCCTATTTCTAAAGCACTGTTGTCATCGATTTGATTATGGCTTTTTAATATCATTAAAAAAAATATCATTAATTGATAAAATAAAATGAGAAATAGCATATTAAAATTTTAAATAATTATTTGGCAAATTTTAAGGTAATTTTATTAAGATAACTAAAACTTTTATTCTATTTCATTTTTAAATAGATGTTTACTTAAAATCCAGTTCCAATTTTGAAAGATTACTTCTTTTTGCTAAATCTGAAAACAAGCCTTAAATGGCTGTTAAACCTATTCCACATTAACTAGTTATGTAAAAAATAATTTATCAATATAAATTATCAATAAATACATTGAATTTTTATTTAAAACTTAAAATAATTCTAAGAGAAAAATTAAGTAACATCTTCTTTACTTAAATTTAAAAGTTAAGGTTTAGAGACTAGAGCAATTTGCTAAAGAAGAACCCATTCCTGACAAGGATTTTTGACCAAATTCATTTTCACTTTTTTAATGGAAAACTATGTTTTTTATAATTTATGAAAATTATTTACTCCAAGCAAATTTATAAAATCTGAAGTTTAGGACTCCTACTTAAAGTAGAACATAAATCTTAGGCTCCACAAGCATCAATTTGATTTTTACTTTTTTTAAGAATAGGGTTTAACTATCTATTTACAAGTTTTGAAAAACTTCTATTTCTCAAATAAAAGTATTAAAAATATACTGTATTCCCTCCCTCTTTTAATTGATAACACAAAAAAATAACAATCTTTTTAAAAATTTTAAAAATTATAGAACTGGTTCATCTTTAAAACCAAATGGACTTCAAAAATTTAGAGGATATACAGTAAGTGAATAAATAATTTTGAAGAGATAATTTAATTACCCTAAATCAAGTATTAAATCTGATAGATTATTGAGTTTAGATAACGCAGAACCTAATTCTGAAATATTGTTTGATTCGATTTCATTATCACTTTTATTTTATATTAATTTAGTTTTTTCACTTTAAATAATATTAAGGAGAAAGAAAATTTAAACTACAATTATTTTTGTTTTTTGTTAGAAAATGATTAAAAAAATATTTATTACTAGTACCCAAGCTCTAGATTAGAGAGATTAGGACATTATTATAAAGCCTAAACTATTTGAATGGCGTCTTTTAAACAAATATTAGTCTCACTTCATATTTATTTAAAATAATAAATAAATCAATGAAAAAAGATCACAATTAAATTGAAATTAACAAAAGGATAAATAATCATTCTAAAAGCTCATATTTTTATTTGTAGAGTAATAAATAAGTATTTGGTCATTTTTACTAAAGTCCTAGTCTCAAATTAGATAGATTTGTACATTTAGCCAAAGCTAAAGATAATTATGAGATTTTCTATGAACCTATTTCTTTAGAACTTTAATTTTATTTTTTTAAAATTTGTAAGTTGATATAAGAAATTTAGTAAAATATTATTAAAATAATTAAAAATAAAGGCTTCAATTTAAACAAAAAGAAGGAATAATTAATATTTATTTATGAGTTTGCTTGCTAACTTTAATTACTTGATGCTTAAGCTTGAAGTATTAATTTAGAAATTTTCTGTAAAATGTTTATTTACTTGAGATTAATTTTTAAAATCTAGTGAGAGTCTAGAGGAGAGCTTAAAAACTTTTAATTTGAGAAAAAGAAAATATAGGTGATCTATAACAAATAAAATAAATTACTTCTTCTAGGTTATCAAAGTTATGTTACTCTTCTGACATTACAATTATTATTTTCAAAACTTTTACAAAAATTATTAATGAATCACAATCTTTTATAAATATTAAGTATTTTTTTATAATATCGTATTGTGGTAAATATGATTCATTTGAAACACCATAAATATTAGATTTAATAAATCACTCAATTAATTATGAAATTATTTATTGCATAAAATAAATGATATTAAAAATGGGGGTTATTATTAAGTACCTTAGTTTATCCAAATAAATATTTTAATATATTATTCAATTTATTGTAAATCTTCAATATTCTAAAATTAATATAAATTTTTTTGTAGAAATAATTTTAATAGATGTGAAATTATCGAAATTGAGGTTAATATAAATGAAAATATCATTTCATTCAAAAATAAAAAAAATTTGTTAGAGACAGACAGATAAATAACAACAAAAGGAGATACATTTTAATGAATGGATGTCTCCTTTAATATAAAATATACTATGATCTACCACAAAAGATATTCTACTAAGTATTAGAATGAAAATTAAATGAAAAAAAGAAGATTTAATTTATTTGGATATTCAGAAGTATCTATATCAATTTATTAGCTAAAAAGGAATCAAATTTTTGGAAAGTAAATATAAAAAGATAATTTACTATCAAATTAATGAATAATTTGGAGTGTATGTAATACAAATATCAAAGGGAAGATAAATAAATAAATATTTGCATCTATTTGATTAATTATTTTTTGCTTTTTTTGAGCGCATTAAAATCTGTTTGAGATAAAGAGCAAACAATATTAAAATAATATCTTGATTTGTTAAAAAAGCAAAGAAACTATTTATTTATTAATAAAATATAACAAAAATAAATATTAGAGAGCAAATAACATTAATTTATCCATACAAACAAATATACATACAATGAACTAGCCTTAGCATTAATAGTAAGATGCCTCTTTACAAGACATCTAAATCAATAATCCCTAGCACTTGCCTCAAGACACTGTATCTGACATTTAGTTCCATCCTCAAAATCCCTAAATGTTTGCTTGTTCAACCTGGGATGGCAAGATTCACATTTATCAAATCGCAGTCTAACAAAATTTCAACTAAATAGTTGGATAATTCTAATAAGTTAGTATGTTGCAATATAACGAACCTATTACTTGCATTGCCTGGAGAGCTGACGGGTAGGTTATCTATGCAGGTTGTGGAGATAATTCCGTAGTCGTCTTTAATTTAAGCAATGGATAAAATGCAAAAATAGGTAATTTAAAAACCTCATTCTTTTAATTATAAGCATCTTTATTATCATCATCATCAACTATTCTCATTCAAAATCTCATCACAAAGCAGTCATTAAATTATCAATTTAGTAAAATCCAGCAGGAAACTTAGACATTTAAAATCCATTTTAAGCATTATTAAATATCAATCAAGCATCTTAATTTAAATCATAAAATATTTTTATTTCATGTAGTAGATTTTGAATTTAAAGACACTCAACTAAAAATTTATATATAAAGTTAAAATGACCAAATAAATCCTTAATGATCAAATTAGATAAAAAGTATGAACTTTACTATTTCGCTATATTAATTTGAAAATATTAAAGAAGCACATGGAATAATTTGAATATATTGTGTTTTTGTTTGAAAATCTGCAAAAGAATGAATGTATGAGTGAATGTATTGATAAATAAGAGATACTTATGAATAATTATTTTATTTATTTAATTAAATTTTGTTTATTAATTTTGAAATATTTTTTTAATAAATAGGTTAACACTAAGCAGGTATTAGATCTATTTTCTATGTCTAATAGTTGAATGGAGCTGTTATTACTTGTTCTTTTGATGCAACTGTTTGCTTCTGGTCTGAGTAAAATCCTAATAATCCCTTAGCTAAGATATAATTAAAGGCTAAAATTTTTGCAGCTGATTGCTTGTTCCCAATATTAGCCTTAGGTTTGTAGGGAGAATAGATAACTTTTATAAATTTGCAATAAAATATCTAAAATCTAAATCCTAATTAAATTAATTACTAAGACTCTCCTTTAGGTAAGGGAAGCTAGATAAATACCATCAAAATAATGTGCAAAGGAAACGGTTTTGGTCTTGGTTCTATTGACGGAAGAGCCAACCTTGGTAAATTAACTCTTTAAGCCTAAAATAACTTAGCTGGATATAAGATCGATAACATCATGACCTTCAAATGTCATAAAAATGAAGAAAAATAGAACAATGTTGTCAACCAAATTTTGTATCCTGTAAATTCTATTTGCTTTAACCCTCGTCAAGATTAATTTTTATTGACTTGCGGTTCTGATGGTAATATGTATTTCTGGGATTTCGAACAAAAAAATAAGATTAAATCATTAGCTTTTAACAAATAACCAATTAGTGCTTGTAATGTATCTTCAACTGGACAATTCTTAGCATATTCTCTTGGATACGACTGGCACATGGGTTACGAATAATCCAACTCTTTTGATAAACCAAGAATTTGTGTTCACATTATAAATGATGATGAATTAAGATTTAAAAAATAATGATCTATATTTTGATCAATCCCATCCATATTAGCTAATTAATAAAAATAATCTTTACAAATAAATATTCATACGTATTTTTAAAATTTTTGTTCATTTGTTTTTATTGTACCTTCTCTTATTAAAATTCTTAATATCTCATTCAAAAAGAAAATAGTTTTTTTTAATCTTCTTTTAAAATAAATAAAATAAAAGTTAAAGTATTCAAATTAGATTTTTTTGGATTCATTATAGAAAATAAATAGTCAATTTTTAATTAAAAATTGCTGGCATCTAGATGAAAAAACAATAGTTAAGGAAAACAGGAAAAATATAATATAAATAATAATAGATTGAAAGTAATTAATTAATTTAATTCTTGCCAGTTAACTATTTTGTTGTTGCAATTTATTTTATTGATTTCAAAATCTAGCATTTCTGATGCTATTTAAATAACCTCTAATAATGTGAGGGCAATTATATACATCTTCTTTTCCATAGTGGTATTTCTCCACTTCTTCGTCTATGTAAGAGATCAAAATAAGAGATGTTGATGTTTCTGAATAAACGTCTATAAAAAATGATGCAGTTGTATAAGATAATATGAAGAATGCCTATTTTTATTTACCAAAAATTAAAATAATTATTAAGAGAAGGCTTTAATATTTCTAAAATATAAAAGTCTATCTTTTATTTTTAAAATATTTTGTAATAAATTAAAAATAAGTGGAAAATGATATTTTTCAAAACCCTCTTAAAATAATGAAGATTAGAAAAGTGAAATAAATTACTAATGTTGGAGAGAGTAGGTCTGAAACTTTTTAGTAATATTAAGGAATTGAAATAACAACAAAATAGCAAATTAAGGAACTTAGTAAGGCTAAAAATAATTTAGAAATAGTAAAAAAGGTGCCTCCTAAATTACGAACAAGCTTAAATCTTCTATTATGTCTTTTTAAGAGATAATAAGACTGCTTTGAGGAATCATAATAGCTGTCACCAGCAAGAGAGATAAAGATTAAAGCATATCTATTCATGTATCTGAAGAATTTATCAAAGCACAAACAACCACAAAGGGTTATTGAGGCTACATAATAAGAGCAATCGTTTCTATCTTTTCTTTTGATATTGGTTAAGTAATCCTATAAAATTATAAAACATTACTCTCATTACACTTAAAATTGCAAAATATTACACATAATAAATTGGATATTCTGATTGGGTAATCCAACAAAGTGTTTATGGTGCCTAAAAAAACAATTGACCCAAGATGATATTTGAATAATCTTTCTAAGCTAACCCTTTAATTAATTATGTCTTATTTAAAATTAAACTTAAACAAAATAATATTTACTTTAATGTATTTATATTGTCTTTTTCCTTTTTATAATACCATATGCTACAAGCAGAAGTGATCAAGAAATCACTACAACCAACTAAAAATCCTCTAAAAATCAAAATAAATATTAAATTTATTAACAGCTTGAGTATTTATCCTTTATTAATTTCGAATTAATCAAATGGCATTCTATTTTAAGTTGAATGAACAACTCCCGTTCCTACAATTTATCTATTAATTTTATAATGTTATTTCATTCAAATTGCTGACATAATTATTTCTATTTTTTAGTTGATCAAACAAAATCTTACATGTTTAGGTAGACCCAGAATATAAAGAAACTCAATAGAATTATAAATAAAACAAATGGCACAATAAGAATTAACTAATTCTAGAGAATGAAATGAGCTGATATCTAAGTAAAAAACAATTTAGTTAATATTTATTTTCTATTCTAAAAATAAACAAAGATTTACTTTTAACTGTGAAGCAATTATTTTGATCTTCCTATGATAGTAAATAACTAAACCAAGGATAACAAAGCTAGAAATCCAACTTGCAAAAGCAGCCATATAGAAGTAAGGTGAAAAGTTTCTAAGTTCACTGATTCTTTTCTTGATATAAATTAATTCATCTTAACTATCTGTATTTTCTATGATGCTATTTTATAATAAAATATTAACACAATTGTATTTGCATGTTTGAATGAATTACGGAATATGAGATCCATGTCCTCTTAAAAATAAAACACTTCCAAGTAGAGCCATAAACAATACAAAACTAAAAATGAAAACCCAAGTCAACAAATCACCACATTAGCCCAAAAATCCAAAGAAGATTAATCTAAGCAGAATATATAAAAATTGAATTCATTGAATATATTTATTAATAATATGTTTTTACCCAAATACAAAGCTTAAGAAAGCAGCTAATAAAATAATATGCAATAGCTTTATGATATTTCCTACTTCAGCATAAACTCTATTAATTGAAAGGGCTGGACTAATTTCTTCAAAAAAATGCTTATCTACAGGTAAACAAATGCTATTGTAATCTATTTATCATTTAAAATCCATTTAATCAACTTTATTTTTATTTTCTAAATTACATTCTGTTGTTTCGTAAATGAGAAATTGCAAATTTGGGTCTTTTGATGGGTTGTATTCACATTTAGGAATTACTGAATTTGGTAAGCAATCTAAACTGTATCCAATCAAATCTTATGGCAAATGCTTAGGACATTCCTTAACGCAAACAGTTCTATATAGATAATCTGAATCTGGAGTGGCAAAAAATAAATACTTATGTTCTTTATATTCTTTATGCCCACATGGTCTATCTATTTTATTTTTAAATTATTTGATTTAGAGGATTTTAATGCATTTTTAGTCATTTTATTTGTTTACGATCAGGATCATATGGCACAGATATTCTCTCAAATTAAAAATCAGGTAAGAGCATCTCAAAAAACACCAATCCATAATAGAAAATAAAGAACAGAAATATAACCAAACAAATAAAATCTCTGCATTTTCTATCAGTCCTAGTTCCATTTTTTAAATAAACAGGCGATGGTTCACCTAAATCATTTTCATCTTGCTTCTATGGACTTCCTGCAATAAATTCCCTTTTTTTACCCTCCTTGCCTATGGGAAATTCATAAGCTACAGATTGCTATTATTATGGCTATTTATACTCAGAAATGTCAATCCTACTTTAATACTATTCCATATTTAAACCTTTATTCACTACTTTATAAATCTTCTCCTTAGATTTTAATCTTCAAATAAAGTTATTTATTTATCTATCAAACAATCAAACAAACAATCTTATTTGATTTCGCTTAATCACTTTTCAAAATTCAAAATTTTATTCATTTAATATTCAATTATTCGCTAATTTCTATTTTCAATCATTTATTGTCAGTTTCTTCTATTTTCTTTGCGGAATTTAAATCACAAACAAATAAAAAACAATAAATATGGACAAATTTTTAATTTTAATGTCTTTTTTTGTTTTATTTGACTTAAAAATTTCAAGACTTCATAATTATTGCAAATGAAATTTATTTTATTGTTCACTAAGAATTAAATTTTGGGAGGTAAGAGAGGAGTGTCCTTGTTAAAGTATGAATGGCATTTTTAAGAAGAAATCTTATTTTGCAGCATAAAATTGCTATTTTAAAATTGGATGAGTCAAGCATAGCAACCACCTCTTTATAAATCAAACAAACATCTTTCAATTTAAAAAAACAAAAATTTAATTTCAACATTTTTTTTAATTAAGAACTTAATTTTTTAAAACGATTAAAATACATAAAAAATTTATTTATTAATTTAGATTCAGAATTTAATTTAAATTATGAAATTATTTTTAAAGATTATTAAAGTTGACAAAAGATCTATTTTTTGAAAACTCAAATTTTATTAAAATGATGAAATTATTTTTTTAAAAGTGAAAATTGATTAAAGATTTATTTTTTTTCAGCTCACAACTTAATGAATAATATTTTAAAAAAATTAAAAGATTTCTTTTTTTCTACTCACAATTAAATTAAAATTTTTAAAAATTATTAAAATTAATCAAAGATCTCTTTTTTTTATATTCACAAATATTTTGTTTTTCAAAGCAGAAAAAAGAATGAACAATAAAATTATTTATTTCAAAATAAAAAATAAACAATCTTCTTTTCTTAAAAAATTTAAATGATAATACAAAGCTAAAATAAAAAAAATTTGAAAGAGGATTTATCCAATTTTAATAACACAGAACATCAAAAAACAATTAAATTATGTCAATAGACAAACAAACAACCAAACAAATAGCTACGTTTGATATTCAAAGTTTAAATTTTGTTGACTTTTAACATTAATCAAGTCAAGTATTTTTATTGCAAGAGCTCTTTATGAAGAAGTAGATTTTAATTGAATAATTAATAGAATATTTCATATTTTAAGATAATCATTCAAATATAGTTTCTAATTTGATTAATCTTTTAATCTTAGATGCTCTTTGCTTCAACTTTGAAAAAATAAAAGCATCATTTACTGAAGTTACAGATCTAATTTTATAAAATATATTATTTCTAACAATAATTTTTTAACTCTTTAAGATAAAATTAAATATTTATTTGTTCAAATTTTAATTTTCCATTGAAGAAATAATTTTTTTTATATTTTTACCTAAAACGGAGGGAAACACATTTAATATTTCTGCAATTTATCATTTCTTCTGAACTAAAAAGATTCTGAAATTTACTAGTTTTTGATAAAATATGAGTAAAAAAACAACAAATAATTTTTACAAAAAAATTAATTCTATGTCAGCAAATTAGGCAACTAAGATAAAAGCTAATCAAATTTAAATTAACCTTCATTTGTGATATTGTTTTAACTTTATTTATTTATTTTATAAAATAAAAATTCTTAAGTTTTTGCCATTAAAGTATTATTTTTTATCATTAAAATAACCATTTTACAAATCAAATAAATAAACCAAAATAATATTTTTAAAAAAACAAAAAATTTACTTGGTAAGTAAATTTAATTTTTAAAGCTTTCTACATTGGTTTAATCCCTACACTAATTCTAATATCCCTTAATCACCATATTCATTTGCACTTTCTCATAAAATTTTAAAAGTGAATTACAATATTAATCAATTATTAAAATAATAAATATGATAAATATTATTAAAATAAAATGTAATTTACCCTATAACTAAATGAATATTAGTAAGATTCTAAGATTTAGCTAAACCTAGGCCAATTGAAGATACTCCTTAATCACAGATATCATTATTTCTTTTAATTTTAATTATAACTTACATTTATTTTTCATTTAAAATAAATTTTTTACTAAAAGTTGAAAACCAAATTTTGTAATGAATTTAAATTTTCAAAAATAGCAGCAACAGATTATACTCCTCTCTTCCCAATTTTATTTGAGCTTTTTTAAAATCAAAAATTTTTTACATACTTACAATCTTTGTCCTAAAAAATAAATAATTTAATCAATCAATTAATCACCCTAAAAACAATTCTAGATTTTTTAGGCTAAGACATTTGCTCAAGCTTTAACCCATAGAGAGCACCTTAATCGCCTATCTAATTTTTGCTTCAATATTTAACAAAATAGTTTTAAAATATTTCTAAATCAATTTAAAAAATAAATTATAATGTTGATTTACAATAAGACAACTAACATATCTTTAACAAGAGTGAAATGGCTTATACCTTAAGCAATACTTTTAGCTCCAAATTTATTAATTAAATTGTTGCTTTGTTAAAAAATAAATAAATTTGGATCAGTTATTTTGAAATAGTAAAGAAGGAATAAGAAGAATGTTAATGAAAATAAAAATAGAAAATCATTTTATTAAAAATAAAAAATAAGATATCTATTGAAAAGAAATAGAAAAAATAGAAACAACTTACCCTAAAAATAGTTCTAAAATTGTAAGGTGTTTACAATTGCTTAAGCCAATTCCAATTTAATGAGCACCTTCTTATGAGATTTTGTTTTGACTTTTTCAAGATTTTAATTTAGATAACAGCATTAATTGAAAAATGAAGATCTTATTGATCATACTTTAATTACGATAAAACTAAGGTTAAAGATGTAATTTGTGAACATTAGCTCAGAAAATTTCCAATAGCAGATATTCCTCTATCACCTATTTTGTTTTAGCTATTTAAATAAAAGGTGTAAGATATAAAATTGCATAATTTTAACAAATAAGCAAACAAGATATCATAAGAAGTGAATTAATTTTAATTTACATGAGCTGTAATTCTAATGTTTAGATATTTTTAAATTATTATAAAGCTAAAAAGACAGCATTAGCACCTTCATCACCAATATGATTTTCACTATTTAATTTATTTATTCGTTGAAAATAAATATTTTTAACATTTGAAAATTAGTTTTATATTTCACCTAAAGTCTAATATTAAAGATGAAACCAAAATACAATTTTGCAACCCTTACATAAGACTCTCAGCACCTTAAGTGCCAATATTATTATTACTTTTGTTAATTAATTAAAAAAGTAAATAAAATTCTAGATTTCGTTATATAGTCAAACAAGCAAACTTTCACTATGTATATTAAATAACTTTACAGATATAATAAAATAATTACAGTAACCCGATTTCTAAGTAGGTTAATTTTTTAAGCTTTTTAAAACTTGAACCAATAAATTTTGCACCAGCAGTACAGTACTTATATTATTTTACCTTTTATTATAATAATCTTTCTTAAATGTTTATTGATTTTAAAATTCATTTTATCATCAATGATTAAGTTAATAATTAAATGCATAGAATCAATTAATATATAGAGATAAAACAAATATTTTAATCATCATACAATTTTTAAATTTATAGAATAATAAAATTACACCATGTTTAGATTTAGAAAAGTGAGATTTTAACAATTAGTTAAGTCTTCGCTTAATGCTTTTGTACCATCTAATCCTATATTGTTTTCACTTTTATTTAAAAATTTTATTAAAAAAAGAA
>JH720309.1:1141401-1170346 GCA_000231825.2 Tetrahymena elliotti 4EA | reverse complement strand
AAAAATTTTTTTAACTAATTAGAAAAAAAAATATTTTAATTAAATAGCGAATTTTGTTTAGTTAAATCGATATTTATTCCTAAAATAAAAAATACAAAGTCAAATTTGTAAACTATTCAAATAGCAATAATTTAAAACTGTTATTTTTTTATTTAATTTTAATTTAAATTCCTTTAAGATTTACAAATTTACAAATACGACTTGAACACATAAAATATAGAGAGTGAAAAATAATTACACAAATTTATTTCAAATGTAATGATATTTGGTTCTTGCCTACTTTTTACAAATTAATGGTAGTATCTGAATCTCATTACTAATAATCAGATTAATTCATTTTGTCATCAAGTTTGCAAAAATTTTGTTAGAAAAAAGAAATCTAATTTTTCATTAAATGCTTAATTAAGTATCATATCTTGAAAAATAGTAATAGGATGTGTTATGAAAAATAAAAGGCTTAAGTAATTGATTTCCATGATTAAACTATCAAGAGTAGAGTTTAAACAACTGAATAAATATTATCAAACAAAAATGGAGATTCATTTGAAAAAATATAAAGTAAATGAATGATAACATAAAAAAAGCAGATGCTTTTGAAATAATTTTTAAAAAACATCATTCAAAAAGCTAATTTTGTTTATTCATCAATCACTTTACTACTGATATATGGACAGTTTGCAATAGTAAATCTTTTATGAAAATAACTTACCGTTTCATTGATACTAATTTTAGTTTACAACAAAGAGTGCTTAGCCACTCTAGAATTGCTATCCAATCACAATGCAGATAATATTGCAATTCTTTTTCTTATGATGATCAATATATCAAATAGAATAAATTTAAATAAATAGATACAACACAGCTTGAGTAAACTTAAAGAAATAAATTTAACTTTACACACATTTTATCTAAAAATAAATTTAATTCTAATTTATTTGTTATAACATACCAAGCTCCTAATAATTAGAAAGCTTTTAATACAAATATATCAATACCTTACTTCTACTGTTTTGCTCAGTTATTAAATAATATAATTAACAAATTTCAAAGCACATCAATAGAAGAAATATAAAATACCTTTGAGAAAAATAAACTTAATTAAATTAATATTAAAAATAGCTCCAAGCAATTTCTATTGGATGAAGATCTGGCGAATTTGGTAGATGTCAGTACTTAAAAAAGCCTTAATTTTTGATAAAATTTCAAACTAATTTTCATCTATGACAGGTGCATTATCCTGCTGAAACCTAGTATACTTTTTTTCCAATCTATCTAAACCTTCTTCAATACAATTTTCTAATGCGACTAGATAAACATTAGAATTTATCATTGCTTCTATTGCTAGTTACTGTATTTCTTTTTGTTAATAGGTAACAAAAAATAAAACGCTTAGGTTTTTGTATTTTATCATAAGAAAGAATTTTAAAAATAAAACTCAAAAAATCTTATTTCATCAATTTGTAAACTTCTAAGTATATATAATATTTATTTTAATCTAAAAAATTTTTATGGAAAATACTCTTTATTGAAATTAAAGTAATCGAATGCATTTTAGTAAATAAATCTGTTGGTAAAATGTAATAAATGTTTCTATGTTTTAAAAAGCTTAACAAAAGTAGCTTTTAAGTTTTGCAGAAGACATAAATTTAGAAAAATCATATAGAATTATAATCTGATTCTATTATGAAGCTAATTAATTAAGTTAAGAAAAATGAAGAGTTATTTTTGTTTATAAATTGTAATTTATTCAAAGTAAAAAGGCTGATTGATACATTTAATATACTTTTAAAAATTAGACTCCTATCATATTTGCTGTTTAATAATTTGTTTAATTTAACTTCAAAAAGGTTTGAATGAAAAATTTAAAAAATATGAAAGCCTTTAATATAAGTCAATTTACTCTTTACATCAGATAGTAATAACTTATTCTTTAAAAAATAGTTATGATTATTTTTTGATTTTTTAAAAGAAAACTATCATGTCTGAAATTTTTTTTATTATATAGTTAACCCTATTATTGTAGTTAGTTAGTTAATTAAATTAATTTACTTCTCTTGGTTTCATTTACAAACAATTCAATAAATAAATAGAAATTTTTAGTTTAAAATTTATTTGATTAAGATTGATAGAAAAAGAAATGATTTCAAAACAAAAAAAGTATTTTATAGATTTAAATAAAGTAATTTTTTTCTTTTAATAATAAATAAATCTTTATTTTTTTAATAAAAAGTTTCTTAGTTCTTCTTTTTCAGATCTTGTTTATCTTCATATCGATCTAGAGTAATTTGCCTTTATAAATATATTTATTTCTTTTTTGAATTTAAAATATGAATTATTTTCAAAAAGCATTTTTTTAAGAATTAATTGATTTTATTAGATTTGTTTGTTTGGGTGTTTTTTTAATTCTTCAAAGGATTTAATAGCTAGGAGATGAAAAAATATCAGTTCTTTGTTCAACTTTAGAAAAATGTATTAATCTCACCACTTTGAAACTCGATCTTTGGTAAAAAAATTTATTTAAATTTTGGATTGGCAAATTACTAAAATTTGAAGAAAAGTTTTATTTTGAATATGTTTTTCAAGAAAATGTATTTACCATAAATCCTAATAAATTTTCACCAGCATAAATTATGATCATATTTTCTGAAAAGATAAATATCATTTCATCTTCTATGATTTTATGGGGGGAGGGGGTTGGTGAGAATTAATGAGGATTTATGGTAATATGAAAATAAATATTAAATTTATCATTTAAAAAAGGAGTAATTACATATAAGCACAGGGAATATCACCTCTAGCTAGCTCTCTACCAAAAATGGTTGAACTATATTTTTTGCAAATTGATTTGAAGTAATAAATATTAAGATTTTCTTTAGCTAAATAAATTTATTTTTTTGTTTTGAAGAAAAATCATTTTTAATCTGTTAAAACAATATTTAATTTCTTTTGTATTTTCTGATTATTCATTTTAATTTATGCAACAAATTCAACAAAATATTTTTCAATTAGATTTTTAATTTATTTTTTCAAACAATAAAGTGGTAATAGAATAGGTTAAGATGGCTTACAAAATCTGGCTTCTGGTATTTCTAGGTGTATTAATCTCTCAAATTTAGAGTTAAATTTAGGGTACTATTAAATATTTAATAAACTATTCAAGTGATAAATCGTTTTTTAAGAATTTATCTTTAAATTTATCAGATTTGTTTAATTGAGCAAATATTTTTGTTACTAAATTTTTAATTTTTATTCTTTCTTCTTGTCAAAAATTTAAATAACTTTAAAGACATAACTCAGTAGGAGACTAGGGAGCTTAATTTTTAGGTTAATTATTAGTGAAATGCCCATCACTTAGAACTATTAGTATAAATCTAGGGTAAATAGAAATTTTGTTGCTATTAAAAAGTTTATGAAACAAATATTGATTTTATTTTCAAAATAGTTTAGAAAATTCTTTATTTTCAATAAATTTGATTAATTAAATTTATAATTTAATTTAAAAGATCAAATTTTATTGGAATAGAAGGGGCAAGTAATTTAAGTACTGAATTAGCTAATTGTTCTTTACTATCAACACTAGTACTATCTTTTGGGTAAGATAGATTTTAATCTTCTCTAGCTTTAAAAAAAACAATTCAAAATGAAATTTATTAAAAAAATTTTGATTAAAAAACTTTTCTCTCTTTTTGTAAATATCAAATGAATTCTAAATTTTAAGACATTTTAGATATTGTTTATCTATTTAAATTCTATAATTTAATCAAATATTCAAAAGAGATAATCAAATTAAAGACAAAGGAGCTTAGGCATTAGGCATTTGTTTAGCAAAAAGTAAAAGTCTGAAAAAATTATACCTTAAACTTGAGTAATAAAAATAATAATATTGAATTACTTAATCAATCTATAAAAATCATTTAAAATTTATTTTGGCATTAATTTTTCTATTTATTTGTTTCAATAAAAATACTTACAATTTTTAAAGCAACAATAACATAGAAGCTTCTGGAGCAAAAGGGCTAGGATAAAGTTTAGCAAGTAGTATGAGCCTTTCTACCTTAGAAATTTCATTTTAGTAATTAATTATATATAAATTGATGAATAAAATGATTAAATATATTCACAAAAGTAGTACAGGATTAAAAATAATAAGAATTTTAATAAAATAAAAAAAACATTAATGCTGCAAGGCAAGAGAACTGCACATAAATGCAATTTGCATTTATTGCAAACTAAGTTTATACTTGTGCAAGGTGAGCAAGCTTAAAGTTTGCATACATAGAAATATAGTGCTGTGAGAGCAGTTCTCACTTCATGCAACAATTTCAAAAAAAATTTGATTGCTCAATAAAGAAAATAAAATAATAAAATTTTTAATCTCAATAGAATTATTTATACATTTTTACATAAAAAAATTAATATAATTTTAAAATTTATTTAGCAAAAACAGTATTAGAAATGAAGGTTTGATAGATTTTGCATAGTCTTTATAAAACTGTCATAATATCAGAGAATTGAGGCTTAATTTTAAGTAATATGTTTAATTTAATTGTGAAATTAAATTGAAATATTATTCTAAAAGTGATAACAAAATTAGTCTGAATGGTGCTATTGGGTTAGCAACAGCTTTATTAAGCTATTAATAACTTTTACATTTATTTGTAACAATGAGGTATTTAAAATATTTTTTTAATTCAATAGAGCAAATAAAAATGAATAAAGGCACAAAATAATTAATAAATAATCTTTATTTTAATAACTTTTATTAGAATTCTTCTTTTAATATTTTAACAGTACTAAAGAAATTGAATGGGAAAATCAGAAAATTTTGAAGAGCTAATGTAAAAAAATAAAGAGATTAGTCAAAAAATAGATAGCCTTTTATTGAAAAAATAATTTTATTAAATTGAATGTGTAGCTGAAATTTTTATTTATGTGTTTTTTTAAAAATGGGGAAGATGACGAAATAAAATTATTATTGTCAATCATAATTACTAACCAAATTTTTTATTGGCAAGCCTATAAATTTATAAAAACCTGATTTAGGACTCATATTATTCTATTGTAGATCATTAAAATATTCTTTATTAAAGAAAATTTGCTAAGTATATTTGCGAATTTGATATTTTTAGATAATCAAGCAATATCTTATCAGTTTTGGTTTTGTAATCATAATTTATGATTTAAATTTTTAATATATGTATTCATTAGTAAGTAAGTGTGTAGATTTTAACTTTAAGCAGAACTTAATTTCTTAATTTAGAGTTTTTATTTTTGTAAGAGTTTGTAAGATTTTTAATTTGTTTATTAAATTATGGATTCAGCTTGAGATAAAAAGAAAATTAATATAATATCTATTTGATTTCTTATAATTAATAAATCTCTATGTTTTTTTAATTAATTTTTCTAATTTATTAAAATATTTTTAATTTTAAGTATAATCCAATAGCTCCTTTCATTATTTTTTAGATAAGACAATAAATTTTTTATCTTAAAGTATCTTAAGGTTTGTTGAAAATAGATAGCCAGAAAATATATTTGAAATTTAGAAAAATATCCTTAAATATCAAAATAACTGAACAAATGCCCTTTAGAAAAGAAAAAATTTTGAAAAAATATCAGAAAATCTCTTAAATTAAAAAATTGAGGGAACTACTACTTTAGGATTATAATTCTTCTTTTGATTTGTATCAATAATCTTGCAAAGATTTCATTTAATAGGTTCAGTTGTAGAAAGACACAAATAGTAATCTTTTTTAAAACTTGTTAGATCAATGTGAATAGATAGAAGAAGATCTAACTGATTTTGAAAGATTAAATGAGAGCAAAATAATTTTATTAGAATATTTAGATGGGTTAAGTATTTTTAGTGACAAAATAGAAGGGTAAGTAATCCAAAGTGATCAATCAAATGAAAAAAATTCACTTTAATAAAGCAATTTCAAAGTAGAAAAGCTAATGCAACTAATTTCTAATAAGTCAATTGATCGTACAGAAGAGTTTTTAAATCAAATCGGACAATAATTACAAAAATTAAGCCTGTTTTTTGATAAAATATCTTTTGATTTTGAAAATAAATGGCTGAAACAATTAAAATAAGTTTATGAAAATGTGCAAAAATTTAAAGATATCAAGAGATTGACTAATATTTTTACTTATGATGCCTTTGATAAGGTTAAAGTTGAATTCTTGAAGTGCCTTTATAACGATTCGAAATTTTCAAATAAAATAGATGATTTTTATTGTGAAATACTTGCTTCTGCAATTTTGGAAAAAGCCATCACTTAAATAAAATAGACAACCTTTACAAAAATAATGGACACCCTTCTCCTTTAATTAAAGCTCTCTCAAAGAAAAAGTAAAATTTTTAAAATTAAAATTACATTAAATATTTATTTTATAAAATTTAGGGAAGCAACTTAAAATCAGTTTAAACATTAATAACAAAGATTTACTAAAATGCTAAATTAGCAAATAATGAACTTAAGGAATCAATGTCAAGACTATTCTGAAAATTTGAATATTCTTTTGCAGAAGAATGATATAAAAAGTCCTTTGAATTTATATTTCTTTAAATATTTATTTTAATAAAATTTTTCAGATTTCAATATAAATGTAAATTGCAAATTATATGTATCTAAGTGCCAATCAATCTCTTTTTACAAATATTTTTTTCAAATATTTAAAATAATAGGAGAAATTTATTCAGTCAGGATTATCTATAAAAGCAGCCTTTGTTTATTTACAACATTTTTTAAATTATTTTTAGAAAAATAAAATACTTAAACAAAAAATAAAATGATATTATTTTTATATTTTTGAATGGAGATATTTAGGTATAATCAAATAACCTCTAACTTCTTTATTATTTTTATTTAATAAAAAATATATCTTAAAATAATACAAGGTTTGCTGAATATAAAGAGTCATAAAATATATTTGATAAAAAGATAAATATCCTCAAAACCCAAATTAATGGACTAAATAGATTTAAATAATATCCAAACTCTCCAAAATTGTATTTTTCATCCTAATAATAAAATAACTTTTATTTAGGTCAATGATCTCTCAACCCAACCTAATTCTAGCATCTTCTAATGTGTAGATTGCTTTGAATAAGATCTAAAATTTAGAGGTGCAAATCATATGCTCATTCACAAAATAATTCAATCAGATGACTTTCACTTTCATCCAAAATGGCCACCTCTAAATGACTAAGAGCTTATTCAAAAAATCCATTTGAAGGCCAAGACTATGAATTCAAGCTAAGCCATTCTCAATTAGATAAACTCTTTCTTCACTCAATTAAAGGATGATGTAATCAAAAAAATTGATATTGCTTAGAAAAAAGCAATCAACTAAGCTGAGCAAATGCCCTTTGGTAAAGAACAAATTTTAAGAAAATATCAGGAAATCTCTTAAATTAAAAAACTGAGGGAGTTACTCCTTTAGGATTATAATTCTTCTTTTGATTTGTATCAATAATCTTGCAAAGATTTCATTTAATAGGTACAATTACAAAAAGATAGAAATAATAAATTGTTCAAAGATTTGTTAGAGTAATGCGAATAAACACAAGATCTAATTGATTTTGAAAGACTCAATCAAAGCAAACAAATTTTATTAGAATATTTAGATGAAATTAGTATATTTGGTGATAAAAAAGAAGAATAAGTAATCTAAAGTGATCAATCAAATAATAGAAATACACTTTAATAAAACAATAATAAAGTAGAAAAACTAATGCAGCTAATCTCTAATAAGTCAAATTATTGTACAGAAGAATTTTTGAATCAAATTAAATTATAATTATAAAAATTAAGTATTTTCTTTGATAAGATTTCTTTTGAGAAAGTTAATATAGAAAATAAAAAGGAAATAAGATTTTGTGAATTAAGCTATGAAAAGATTGATAGAGTGAATGAATATGTTGAGCATTTGATTAAAATTTAATCTAGTCCTGAATATCTTTAATCTGTGGAAAATTCGTATCTAATTACTCAGTTACAAAAAATTTTGAATAACAAATTAAATTTTATATCAAACAGCTTCAGAGATAGATTTTTTGAATACTTAATTGAAACACAAAGTTTCTAAAATTAGCTTAATCATGATTAAATGCATTATGACTAACAAAGCTTTGATAGTGTAAGAAACTTAGAAGCTAATTATGTAAAAAAACTAGTTTAGTTAGTGTAATTATAGCAAAATTAGTAATAAAATTTTTAAAATAGTTTCAGTTAAAAAGTTAAGAAATTGATATTTAATAATTATCTTTACAATTAGAATGAACTTGAAAATGTACTAAAATAATTCCCTATATTTGATTTAATATAATAGTAGGCTCCAAAAGAAATAAATATCTTGAATTCAATTTAGTTGTTTAAAGGTAATTGGAGGGATGGAAACTAGCGTATAGAAATTTCTAAAAATATGATTAATTAATTTTAAATTTCAATTAATGAAAATAAATACTAAGGAAAATATAAAGGTGAATATCATCCGAATTGCATTTCTTAGATTTTAAAAAGAGATCAAAAATACATATTTAGAATTTAATATAGAAATTTAAACAATAGCGGTTTTTACATTGGATTGATGAAAAATGAAAATATTAATGAAAATTTTGGATATAAAGATTAAATGAGCATTCAATTTAGATCAATAAGCAACAAGATAAAATATGTATATGGTAGTGGAATTGATAAATTTATAAAAGATAATAGTGAATATTTACTAGAAGAAAATAGTACTTTAGAATTGAGAGTTTGTCTGTAAGAAAAAAAACTAGAGATTTCAGATTATCCAAATGATAACATAAAATTAGAATTGAAAGAAGAATTCAAAAATAATCTACTTTAAGATGATCTTTGTTTATATTTCTGCTTATATAAAGACTAATCTTCTTTGATATTAAAAGAAGCATTAATAGTTGAAAACTTTTGAGGATATAATAAATTTAGAAATTAAAATTAATTTAGAAAGAATGTTTTTTATTTAGTAGGGAGTAAATTTTTTGATTGAAAAACAAAAATTTTAAATACAAAATTTAAATTTATTTAAGATGTAATAAAATTTTCAAAAAAATAATTTATTTGATCCTTACTTTTTTTAAATAAAATTCTTTAAACCAAATAAAAAAATTATAATTAACATAATTAGATCTAAAATAAAAAATAGTAAAATAAATTAATATAACAATAGTTTTTGCATCAAAAATCTCATTTTCAACATCAGAATTAACAGAAAATATTTATTTTATACATGTTTGAAAATTCATTAAATATAATATTTTTTAGTTGAAACTTTCATCAAAATGTTTTTCTACATTTTATTAATATTTTGAATTTTAAATCATAAATTTTATTTTCAGTTTTTTATATTTTAATAAAAGAATATACGAAAGAAAAAACAAAATAAATCTAAAATTTATTTTAATGGTAACTAAAATCAAATTTATAAATTAAATGAATTCTCATTTATGCTATTCGACTTATATTTATTTTCAATAGTATTTCACATCTAACACCTCATTCTTCATTATCACCTCCTTAAGAATCACCTTCAAAATCATCAACAAAATCTTAATACCCATATTCACCATCTTCTTCTTCATCATCATCATTTTCTTCATTCTCATTGCTATCATATTAATATAATTGATTTTGTCCATCTAAGGATAACTAATCATCAGAAAAATCTTCCTATTAGCTTTCTTCTTCCTCCATTAATAATTAGCATTCAAACAGTGTTTTTATTTTCATCATTTTTTGCTTTAACTTTAGCATATCTACCTTATCAATATCATTTTGACTATCATTTTAAATATTAATTTATAATACATAATTTAAAATATTAAAACATAAAAAACCTCAAATCTAGAATAAGAGTGTTGATCTTACTTCGTTAAGAGAATTAAGAAATAATTTTTGATGCAGATTCATAGTTTATATTATTATCACTTTTAAAAAATTAAAAAAATTAGATTAAATCTGTAAATGAAATTATTTGATTAAAAAGCATAGAAATTAAAAATAATTTTATCTGAATAAAAACAATGAAATTTACTAACATAAAAATATCAATCCTGAAAGTTTAGGGCACTTTATTAATTCTTTGCAGAGATTTTATGCACCAATACCATCGATTTTACAACTCCTTTTTTTAAAAATCAATTAAAAAGTGAAATAAAAGAATGATATTTCTTCTATCTTCAAGTATTTTTATTATTGTAGTTAATTAAGCTTATTTACATGAATGAAAGTTTCAAATATAAAAGATCTAGACATTTTGCAAGTGCGGAACCTAAATTTGATGATTCTTCTAGACTGATGATATTACCACTAAAATAATTATTATTTTGAAATTTATTTTAAGAAGTTAATGTTGTATTAATAATAAAATGCTAAAGAAATTAATTATTTGTTAAAATTTAAAAGATTAAGCTAAAGAAATATTATTTACTCAAGGTAAATAGTCAAATTGAAGAGATGTATACATTTTGACAATCCAATCCAAGAATTTTACTCTTTATTGTAAGTGATTTAATTTGAGCTTTTTGATTAGATAAAAGTTATTTAACAAGTAGATTATTAATCATTTAATTCTAATTAAATAGATGAAATACCTTAAATTAAGGGTTAAATCTAAGAGCTCTTTACAACTTCCTAAACCAGAACATAAAGAAAAGAGACCCTTCTCTGTGATAGAGTTATTTCTTTTAAGATTTAAATAAATTAAATCAATGCAATAAATTTAAAAAATAAGAAATATCAAATTAAATTCTATTTGTGAAATACTTTATTCTATTAAATAATTAACAAAAAAATGATATAATTTTAAACAATATAAATATCTTTAAGATAAAGATTAGATAGATTGTATTTTAACTTAATTAAAAATGTAGGCTTACTTTAAATTGAGTTATAACTTTTTAAGATTTTGGAATTTATCCAATTAAATGCTCATCTCAGATAATTCTTAATCACCAATTTTGGAACAGCTTATGAGTTTAGTAAAACAAATAAATTAGTTTGATATTTGTTAGATGAATAAAACTCTAAATACAGTAAAGATTATAATTTAGCTCTCTCCTCCACACCATTTTGTATTATAAAATAAATGAAAAAGGAAGAGAGCTTGAGTATAATCTTTATTGTATTTCAAAAAAATTGTATTTAATTTTTGGTTTGATTCTTAATAACAATAAAATAAGGAATATTAAAAGCCATTCATTTTTACTTTAAAGTTACTATCAATTTAGAGATTAAAGTGCTTTTTACCAAACCTGAAAAAAATTATGACAATCCTTAAGCACCAAATTTATTATTCCTATTAAATAATAAGATTAAAATAAATTACATTATTTTAAGAAATTTATTAACAAAAAATCCTATCACTTAGGTAGTACTAAATATTGTAAGAATTGTAAAGATAAAATAAGAAAAAAAGAATTCTTAGATTTAGGATATTTTCTTATTATGATGATGAAAATAACCAAATCCTCATCGATAAATAAAGAAAATATTATTTTTTAAATCAAATAATTGAATTTTTCTATCACTCTGATCATAAAATTTCTATTTCATTTAATTTTTATCCTTTAAGTAAAAGTAGATAGATTTACATTAAATTAATTTGAAGATCTTCTAGACTTAAACATGATCCTAAGTTAGTACCCAAATTCTGTAATCCATAGTCTTATATGCAATTATTTCTAATTAATATTATTTGAAGAAATATATGATATTCTTTTAAATAATTATTAAAATCTCAATTACTAGAGTTGCAAAGTCAATGATTTAATTTTTTAACACTTTTTTAACCCTAAACTTAAGAATGAAACAGACATATCACTGAGTTTATTTTTCCTAAAATTAAATTTCAAGAGATCAATTAAATTTAAAATAAAAAATGTAAAATTATCATCATTTTATGTATCTGTAAGATAAATTTAATTTACACAGCGAAAAGACTAAAAGTTTTGAGATTAGCTATTTTAGAAAGGCATAAGCTTGAATTTTGTATTCCCTCTTATCTAATCATGTTCAAACTATAATTAAAAGAGATAAATTGTTAAGTTGAATAAGGTTATTATACTCAAAAATAAAATAGATAATAATAAAAATAAACTTGTACTTTATATCTATTTTCAAGTTTTCAAGAGAAGGAGATTTGGATAATTCTAAAAATAGTAAACAAGCACCTTCTTCCTCAATTTAGTTATTCCTTTAATTTTAGAGTTAAATAAATTTATTTTTTTAACAAAAAATGTAAAAAATTATGATTTATTAATAAGTTAATTGCATGCTTTTAAGAATTTATACTTATTTCTCTTTTCGTTAAACGAACGAATTAATTATGTACAAAAATAAACTAAGTTTTTAATTTTTACTATAAATAGAGTTCTAAAGTTTTGAGGTTGGTTAAATTTTATAAATAATATCCTAAGTTATTAGTTCCTTCACCTTTCAAGCTATTATTTCTTTTAATAGAAAAAGATTAATAAATTATATTTTTTGATTCATCTAATCAATATAATGTATTTAATCAAGATTAAAAACATTATATCACTATAAAAACATTGTTAAATTTTTAAAACTTTTAATGAAATTTAATAAAAAAACTGCAGGAAAAATAAAGTCTTGATAACAAAGACTTTATGTTGTGTAAAATTATTAAATTCGTAACTCATTAAATTTTAGATTTGTATGACTTTATTAATTAATAAGCTTGCTCATCTTAAAGAAATCTTGAATATTTTATAGCCAAAAAATTTACTCTAAATTAAGTGTCAAGTTTTAGAGCTTTTGACAATTAATAAAAGCTTCTGCAATTTTAGAAATATCTTAATCTTCAATATTATTATTTCTTTTGTTTACGATAGTTTAGTTAAAAATAAAGATAAATCAGTAATTAATTAATTGATTATACACTAAATTTAGATGCAAAGATTAAACATTAACACATTAAGATAAAGCCAATGAAAATTTCTGAAAATCCGCTTTTTCCTTAGCCATTCTAATTTATTACATAAAACTTTAATTAAATGAAAAGTAAAGATCTCAATTAAATTTTTATTAATCTATCTATGAATGAAAAAAATCTGAACCTATTGTAAATGTAGACATCAGTGAGTTAAAATAAAGAAAACTAGCTATTTATAAACTTTTTAGTGAAAAAAAATAATTTTAATAAGATATCTAAAATAAAAATATGCTCTACTTAAGTGAATGCTTAGTAGTTTTTTCTTTCTTATATAATCATTTTATTTTTGTTTCTTTTTATAATTATTTTGTAATTAATTATTCTTTTAACTAATATCATCTAAATCAAAAATAATGTGCTTTTTTAATTTCTAAAATATAAACTAAGATAATTTTCTAAAATATCACTTGAATGCTAACTAAATAAATAATTTAAATATGAAAATTTATTATTTTCTAATAATCGAAGACGTTTTAATTCTTTTATTTATTTATTCAAGAACAAAAAATAAATCAAATTTATTTAGAGACAGAATTTTTTTATTTTCTTAAGAAATCCCATTAATTTTTTCATACTAAATAAAAAATGTTCCAAAATAACATAAAATTTCTTTTCATTTTATTCTTTTTGTGAATACTTTATTTAAAAAAGAGGAAGTTTAGGACTTGTCTATCTACCTTTCAATTTTAATAGAAAATTTAGCTTTCAAAAATAATAGAAAGTAAATTCATTCAAATTGATCATATTTCTTTCCATCTATTAAATTAGGATTTTTCCATTCTCATCAAAGTCATTATTGCTTTTTTGATTTTAAATTATTAAAAGTTTATAGAATATTTAAATCTAATAAAATATTAATTTAAGATAAATAAATTATTTATCAAAAAATAAAAAAACCAAAATTTATTTAGAAAAATTACTCCACATAAAGGTTTAGCTAAGTTATTTTTAAACATTTTTGCAAGCTCATAGTTAAATTCTTAAAACCTTCTGTTCCTATTTCGTTTCCCCTAATGTAATTAATAAGTTGATTACTTAATAAACTTTATTTAAATCAAATGAGTTAAAATTATAAAAGAGATAGATCATGGCTTATAAATATATTTTTTTGAAAGTTTGAAAATTAAATCACCTTAAATTAATTTTTAGCGAATTTAAGCTTTTGCACATCTCCAGGCTTATTGCCAAACTTTTTAGACCTTCTAATCCTATTCTATTATCACTAATTATTTTTTTATTTAATAATTTGATTTTCAAGAGATATTAATTATTTTAAAAATACCTCAAATTAAGATTCAAAGTCTTCAAATGAGTTAATATTTGAATAGTTTCTGCTATCTAATTAATACCTTCAACCCCAATTTAATTTTAACTAAATTTAATATTGAATTTTTAAAATTTTATTTGTAAAATTTGGAAAAACTATAAATAAAAAAAGAAATTACCTAAAATTTATACTTAAAAATTCCAAATGATCATATTATTTTATAGCCTAACTTATGCTTTTAGCTCCTTCTTCTTTTATTAAGTTTCCTCTAATAAGATATTTTAAAATTGAATGATTTAAATGTTTATTTCAAAATCTTAATAATATTTTTATAAAATAAAAAAATTAAAAGAATAATTGAAGAAACCTACTCTAAGTTTAGTTCGAGAGAGAGAATATTTTTGGTTTTTTAAAGAATACTTCGAATTTTTATTATTTCTTCTTAACTGAGATCATTTTATCTATACAATTAATTTATAAAAAATTAAATTATTTATTCAGCCATTTAGAATTTAAAAAAAGAAAAACACAAAGGCTAAATTAATTAAATTTAACAGAGAATAAAGATTTAATTTAATTTTGAAATAAAAAATATACTAGAAATCTAAGTATAGATGATGGATTAGTCTATGATCCAGAAATTTGATGATTTAAGAGAGTTGATTAACTCCTTTAAAGTGGTATTCGTCTAATCTCATTTCATCATATTTACATTCATTCACTTAGATTTTCACAAAAGTATGTTTAATTTATTGAATGAAAATACCAGCTTAGAATTCATCTAATTTGTTCTAAACAGATAAAAGAAAATTATTTATTTGATTCTATTTTAATTATTCTAGTAAATCCATCAATTTAGTTGAGTCAATTCTATCAGTAGGATTAATTTAAAGCATTTAAGTAATTATTTCGTTTAGGCCAGAATACAATTAATTTTTGCTTAAGAAATCATATATTTACCCTTATCTTATTTACTCACATTCAGACACTGTCAGGAATTTTTCTCTTGTTAATTCAAGAAGAATTAAACCTAAAGAATATATGTCATTCTATTTTTAAATTATATCTTTTAACACATTTTTAAATAACAAAAATACTTTTGAATCAAGAATGGCTTCATTTTCATACAATTCAGGAGCAAAGTATTTTTTCAAATTTTTATCATTCTTTTTAGTAAGTAATAAGAAGTGTTAGGAAATAAAATATTTTTAAATAAAAAATACATCTGAATTCTTAAGTTATTCTTACAGTAAATGATATTCTTCAAAATTAGCTTTTAAAATATTAAGAATAAAATATCTTAATGATTTGTTTATAAAAATAAATCACTTACTTAATTCAAACAAATCATTAAAGCCATCAAAGAGAATATTTTCTGGTTTAATAAAAGAATGAGATATTCCTCTTTATTCCATACTCTTCAAAGCTGTTGAAATTTATATTGAAAATCCAATTAGTGGATTTAATCTTAAGGTATCTTATTGATCAAAGAGATTTTCCATAATTACTTAAAGATTACCTTTTTTATTTTAAATAGATCAATATTACTTTTTTATTTAAATAAAGATACATGAATACTATTTGGAAATTTGAAAGAAAATAGAATTGTCAGATGAGAAAAAATGGGTGTTCGGTTGGCTTATATTAGAAATATTCTATAATTATTTTAACCTTTTGGTTTATTCCTCAGTTTTTTCATTTGAAATACTCTTTATGCATTTTATATTTACAAAATTTTCTTAAATCTTTGCCTTAAATATCATTCCTAATTAATCCTATAACAAAAAAGCTACAAGGTAAATTTAAGCTTATTATAGTTCATTATAAATTATAGATAAAACACTAGGTTCAAACATTAATTTCTGCTTTTTTTGCTATTGGTAAGTTTCATAAATTTATTCAAATATGTCTAATGGTGCTTCATAATTAAGCTAAAAATCTTTTTATTATTATTGCATCTTAACTACAAATTATTTTATAAAAAAATAAATTTATAAATTCAAAATCTAAAATTTAATTAAATTTGATCTTTTTGTTTTAAATATTCTATTTTAAAATAAAACCTTTTTTTTGAGTTACCTTTTCTTTGATTATCTTTTCTTCTTAGTTTTTACAATACTGAAAAATCTTATTATTTTATGATTTCTGTTACAAAATATTTTTATTTTATAAAGATAATAAATTAAATTATAGTAAATAATAAAAAAATTCAAAATAATAAATCTTGATTAGCTAGCCCCTTCCTTTTCATTTAAGTTAAATACCATAAAAATTCTTTTAGAAGTTTATTCCATTATAAGACAGATTTTAATTTAAGATATACTTTTTGTTAAAAATTATTTTGGATATGCTAAATTAACTCAAATTTATTATTTTTTGATAATCAAGCAATTAGTATAAATTTATGTTTTATTCTAATAATTTACTGTTTAATTTTTAAAACTGTCTATTATTTGATTATTAACCAAATTTTAATAAATTTTAGCTCTGAGATTTTTTCTCATAAAAATGAAAATTTATAATGAAAGCTTGTTATTAAAAAAATTAGAAATTAATTATGTAAATTTGAAATATAAATAAATATTTTTTAATATTTATTTTCGAAAAAATTAATTAAGATTAAATTAATCAGGAACTTATTAAATAAAAAAGTTCTTTAATATTTTTTAAAATTTTATTTAAAATTAGTGACTATGAATGATGATTTTTTAGAGTTTTGATAAATTATCCCCCTTTTAGAAATATTTAAATAAATACACTATTTTTGTTAATTTATTGCGTTGAATATCGAATGAGAAGATATTTGAAAAATTAGAAAAGCAAAGCCATTATTTATTTTTTCAATTAAAAGTTATGATTTTTAAACATTTATTATTTAATAGATCGAAATTAATATTTAACTAAAATGAAGGCAAATTTTTAATACCAAAAATATGTTTAAATAAAAACAAATAATATAAAAATATTTTAATACTTTTTAGCAAGCACATAAAATTAAGTTAAGATATAAATTGTATTTTCTGTTATTCTACTTTCAAAATTTTCCCCATAATGATCTTCTATTTATTTATTTAGAAACTAACTTCTTAATCTTCAAAATGTTTGAAGTAATCTATTTTCTACTTATTTTACTGAAGAAATAATAATTAAACTAGAATTAAATTTAATTAAAATAATTAATATACCTAAAAGCATTCGGATTACTGAGAAATATGAATATTAAGCTTGATAGGTTATGGCATTTTGATATGAAAGAGGATAAATTTATAATAGTCTATTCACTAAACATATTGTTACTTTAATATTTAATATAAACATTAGATAAATTTTTATTTGAGATGAAAGCATAATTAATTTAATAATAAATAGCTATCTTACTCCATTTAAAGAGTCAAAGATTTAAGATTTAAACAACATACTAATGATGGACCTAAATCTTAAAACTCTCTATCTTCAATTTTGCAAAAACTTTTAATTTAATAAGATAATGTAAATATTAATTAAAAGATTCATGAAATAAATTTTAGAAAAAATTAACTATTCATTTAAGAACCTAAATAAAGAAATAATATTATTTTTAAATAATTTTCTAAAGTTGAGAATATGTGGTATTGATTTTACTTAAATTAAATCCTTGAAAGAATAAAATTATTTACCTAAGATCAAGTTTTAAAACAGAAAGATTGCAGCACTTTTTAAGAGAATAAATCAATGGAGAGACACCTTAATTCATAAATTTGCTTCCACTTTTGAAATTAAAAATTGTATAAATATTTTCATGTGAATCAAAATAATCCAATCGATAAATAAAATAAATATCTTACCATAGTCCTAGATCTAAAACTTGAAGCTATTAGCTTTTTTCTAAATAAAGACCTAAGGTTTTCGCTCCCTCGAGACTGATTTTATTATGTCTTTTAGAAATTAAAATTAGAAAAATATTTTTAATTGTACTTTTATTGTTTCTGAATAAAATATTTACGAAAGATTTAGTTTCAGAGACAATAGATTATTTTTCAAGCTTAAATTTTAGATTAAACCAGAAACACCTTCATTTCCTAGTAAATTTTAGCTTTTAAATTTTTATAAGTAAAGATAACAATCTAATTGAAAAAGTATTTGGTTTTAATTCTAAATAATAAATTTGAATGTCTAATTATTATCTATTATCTTTACGCAAGATTAAGCTTCAAATTTGTGAGATTAGAGCACTTAGCTAAAAAATAAGCTAGATTTGTTGAACCCTCAGGATCTATCTTGTTGTTGCTGAAAATTATAAAAATAATTAAGTTCTAACAAGCTAAACATTTCTGACAAAGAATAAATAAATTCAAAGATATTAAAGTTTTTAATCTATTTGAAAACAATAACATTCTCATTTGTTATTTCTTCTTTAAAATTAAATTAAAAATATATTTACAAAAGTTCTAGCGCCAAAGTCTAAAGATTAGTACATTTTTCTAGAAAAGAAGCTAAAGCAGATACACCCTATGTACCTAATGGATTTTACCTTAATTATTTATACATAAGACATATTTTTTTAAAAGAATAATGAATGTAAATTATTTTTTGCTATTAAATGAATGAAAAGACTATTTTGTCCACTTCTTTGTAAATTAATTGAAAACATAAGAGCATTAATGAATCTAAATAGCAATTAAAAAATATTTTACGATAAAACTAGCTCCAAATCGATTAGCTGAGATAAGCTTACTAAACTGTCACCTAAATGTTATACGGCTAGTGAATCAATTTAATTCCAACTATTTAAATCAAAAAAATAATTTTAAGTATTCAAAATAAGCTTCTTGAGCTATATATAAAAAATTTAGAATTAAGTTAGAAAATTGATAGATTTATTGATATATGAAATAATAGAAAATAATAACTTTTACAAAAGGCCAATCTTTAAGGATTTGAGGTTAACGCAACAAGATAAAGTTTTTGCTATTTCCCTAATTACTTATTCACCAATTTAATTAGAACTTTTAATAGGAATGAAAGTAAAATTATGATAGATATTAAAATAACAATATACTGAAGTTCTAATTTTAATTTTTGTAGGCTGGTGCTTTTAGATAGCATTGAACTTAATCTCTATCCATTATAAGTTCCAAGTCTACAATGACTTTTTAATTAGGTAAAAAATAAGATTTTAACAGGAAAACAATTACTTAATTTTAAAAATCAATCTATTACTTAAAATTGATTTCAAAATTTTAAAGATTAACACATTATGATAAACCTGAACTTAAAAGTTCCAAACTTTCTGTAATGGCCTATGTTCTTAAATATTATTATTTTAAAAAAGAGACATTAAAGATTAATAAATATATTTTTAATGCATATCTATTTTTAAGATTTTGTTCAAAAATGTAAATCAATAGTCTTACTATAAATCAATGGAGATGTCTTCATGAGATGAAAGAGAAGAGCTTAAAAACTTTTATTTTGAATAATTAAATATTTTAATAAGTTAAATAAGTATTTATAATTTACTTCTTATAAATTTTTAAAGTTTGTATTTTAAATCATTCTATTTTTATTTATTAATTTTTCTTTTCACTAAAATTATGAAATATTGTTTTCCAATTTATTTAGTATAAACTTGAAAGCAGACAGAAATAAAAAATCTTAAAAAGCTCTATTTGGCAGTTCTTCAGGTTTAATAACATTTTATTATGAATTTATTGACTTTGGAATTTTTAAAAATGAAAATTAAATTTTAAAAAAGTAATGGAGTTCAGCTATTATTAAATTGTTGAATAATTACATTAAATTCTATATAATTTACAAAGTATTAAAAAGATATTTATTACAATAAGCAAAATAATAATTTATTCTTTGATCATTATTTAAATTAATTTTAAAAAACATTTTATTATATAATTTTTCAGGGTTTTTGTTATATTTGCTTTTAAAAAGCATCATTATTTTATTATGTTAATTCTAAATTTTTTTATTTGATAATATAATATTTAGACCAATTAACTTTGAATGGATAGAATGAGATTATCAGCACAGAAATGATAGCCTAAACAGAATAAATGTAATATATGTTGTCAAAACCAATTTATTTTTTAAGGCCTAAAACTATTAAGAATTAAATCATTGTTGCAATACTGAAGCCAAACCAGTATAATCCAAAAAGCTAAGATCCTACTTTAACACCGTTGAGTTAAGCAGAGAGAACAGGCCACATTCCTAAAACGGCTCCCATAGTCATGTGTGTGATAAATACCCAAATTATAAAAAAAATCTAATTTGTGCTTGTAAAGCGCAAAGTGAAAATACATATGATTTAAATACCTAAAATGATATTTAAAACACGCTTAAAGGTAAATTTATCAAGTAAGCTGGCCCAAAGTGGTCTTGAAAAGCCATTTGCTATACCTCCAAGAGAACCTACTAATGTTTAATAACTATCATTTGTAAAGCCATAATCTTTTGCAATCGATTTATAATTTCCGTTTATAAGAACACCAAAACCAATAGCCAATATTCCCAAAAGGAAAGAAACATACAACTATGGTTATTTAAAAGCAACCAAGACAGAAGGAGCACCTAACTTATTTAATCTTTCTATTTCCATTTCTAATGAAAAAAAGGATTAAAGTTCATCTTATACTTAAATTTCTTTTTAAATGATATCTTCATTTATCTTAGAGACGTGATCTAAAGATTTATCTAAAACTAATTCATTTACGTGTTAAGGTTTATCTTAAACCCTATCACTTTAAATAATAGAAAATATTCTTTTATTTAAATCCATCACTTAAATGTCTTTAGTCACTACTCTGAGTAAAGAATTGCTTTCTTATTGACTATTCTATCCATTTTCATTGTAATTTTTGATTTGATTTGGATTAGAAGAAAACATTCTATTTTAAAACGATTCACTATATTTTTGAAATTCTTTTTAACTTTGAATATTTTAATGAGGCAAAATAATGCGATAGCTCTACTATTTTTCTTACTTTTAAGTAAGTTCTATTTTTTTCTTAATAACTTACTATTCTAACTCTACTATACCTATAGTTTTATTAAATAACTAAATACTTTTCCTAATACTCAATTATTCATTTTCTTTATTTTCTACCTTTTCAGTTTGTATTTAATCAGTATTAGGATACATCGATTACTGGTCTTTTTGTTAAAGTCTACATATATTTGATTCTAAGATTTTCTTTTCTTCTTCCTTTTTCTTTAGCTCATGTTTAAGTCTCTTCTCTTCTTCACCAATCTAGTTAGGATGATATTGTATGAGCAAAGAAGAAAAAAATGCTATAGAAACATACATATAACTCATTTTTCTCAAAGACCCAGGCACATTTTTAGCAACTTAAACAGAAGGCCCTTAAAAGTAAGAAAAGCCATCACTATCTTATATTTGGACAAGTCCATCAGGATTTACAATAGCATAGAAAATCAATCCAAAAGCAAAAGACGTCAGAGCGAATCCACAAGTTACTATGCCTGAAACCATACCTTTATTAGTGGGAAAGAATAAATATCCCATATAGATAGGAATAAAATAAACTGCTCCTTAAGCAATACCATGCACAACTCCATAAATTAAGACAAACTACCAAAATTTCTAAGTATAACTAGCTGCAAATACTGCTAGAGAAGCAAAAAAAGAACAAAATATGCAACAAAGTCTAGCTGAACCAAAAAATTTGATTCCCTTTATCCCCAAAGGTATTCCAAGTGCAAGTGAAGCCATCATAACAGGGAAAATAGCACCTCCAACACTTAACTCCAAGCTTTAATCATCCTTCTACCTAAAATAAGAAGTAATATATACATTGAATTGTCCCCACAAGAATGCTGTTCCAGTGACTAATTCAAGCATGAAACCTCCTATAAGGGTAATAATACCCTTTTATTTCATTGTAAGCTCCATTTATATTTGATTAAATAAGCACCTATCTAATATAGACTAATCTATTTAGTAATATTTATTAATTAAATTGTTTTGCTTTATTTTTAATTATAAATACATTGATATACTTATATTTTAATTATCAGTATCTATCTTAATATTGTGGTCAAAAGTGTTTCTTTTAAACTACTAATCATATTCAATCATTATTCATCATATAGAATTTTTATTTCAAACCATCATCAAATCAATACATTCTAATTTTTCAAAGATTTCCATTTTTTACATATTATAACCATATTTACTTTAAGATTAATTAAAATAAAAACGACTAAAACTAAATAATAAAATTGATAATCATATTTAAGTATTAATAACTATTGATTTATTTTTTTTAAAAGTTAAATATTTACATTTATTTGTGAGACTTAATTCTAGTATTGAAAACATTAAAATAATAAATAGAAAGTGTGGAGAATAAAAAAAATAAATTAGGGCTTTCTGATAAAGCTTCTTAAGATTAGAACACTTAGAGATTTTCAGCTTACTTAAAAATATTCAAATTTTGATAATATTTTTTAGTGATTAATTCATCAAAAAGTAAATGAATAAAAGCGATTTTTGAAAACTTTTTTAAGGTTGATAGTGATTTTTAAAAGGGAAAATTTTTAATTCTAAAAGTTTTTATTGTTTAAAATAGCTTTTTTTGATTTATTGTCTAGTTATTTCATATTAACTTACAGATTTGACAGATATATTTTTATTATAAAAAAGCATTGCTGCAATTTTAGCTAATATAAATCACTTAAAATCAAAATAAAATCTTCTATTTGATTAGATTGATTCTATTTGATTTAATTTATAATCTTCTGAAATATAATTGGTGTAAATAATAAATATAAATGATTCATCTAATCAAATTATGCATTTAATTGCTCATAAATATAATAGATTGTCTTTTGGTATTATTAATATCATATCATTAATTGGAAAATTTGGCTTTTTATTTTTAATATGAAATTCACTTTTCGAAATGTTAAAACCTGAATTCTCCACTCATTTTCTTTATAAAAATTAATTCAATCCTTAAAATCAAAGTTGAAATCCTTTTGTATCATCAATGAAAGCTTGATTTTACTGGTCTTTTAATTATTTACTAAAAATATTGATAGTCTTCCTAAAATCTTGAGAATCAATTTTTCTAAAAACTTAAATTTCAATTAAAATTGTAATTAAATAAGAGTAACAACAAAACAAACAAATATAATTGATTTATTTACTTTTTTAATAAAAAGAAACACAACAATGTCACCTAATGAAACTTTTAATTTCAAACGATATTTGGTTTCATTTTTAGCTTATCCTTATTTATCAATCTGAAGTTATTTATATTAGAATTAATTTTACTCTATCAAAAAATATTAATATGATCATTAGAAAGTTGAAAAAGTTAAACATAAAAATACATTAAAAGTATTAAATTTGTAAAAAAATATGTTTTGTATCATTTGAATTAAATTAAAAACTATTCTTGATTTAATAACAAACAATCAAATAGATAAAAATTTAGTTATTAAAATTTAATAAACATATTTGATTGAATAAAGTAAAAATTTTAATTTTCATCATACCAAATTAAAAATATTAAAAATTTTGAAAATAATTAATAAAATAAAAATAAATTAAAAATGTTGAACAATTCATGAATTAAATTCTATTATATAATATTTAAAAATAAATAATTAATAAGAAATTAAAACAGAAAAATATTTATAATATAGATATTAATGATAGAGTAAAAAATAGTTAAAGTATTTAAAAAATAAAGATAAGTATTATTTTTAATCATGATTGAGCATTTTAATTTTGTAATTCTATTTTATTTTGTTTGATCATATAATATTTTGACCAATTAACTTTAAAAGGATAGAGTGAGATAATTAATACTGATAGTACTGCCCATCCAGCATAGATATAGTAAATGTTATTAAAACCCAGAGATTGCTTGAGACCCAAAACTATCAAAAATTACATCATTGATGAGATGGCGAAGCCAAAACAGTAGAGCCCAAAGAGTTAAGATCCTACCTTAACACCATTCAATTAGGCTGAAAGTACAGGCCACATACTTAAAACAGCACCCATAGTCATTTAAGTTATTGAAACCCAAACTAAAAAGAATGCTTCATTTGCTTCAGTAAAACGCATAGTAAAAATACATACAATTTATATTCCTAATATTGTGTTAAGTACATTTTTGAAAGCAAATTTATCTAGCAAACTAGCCCAGAGTGGTCTTGAAAGTCCATTTGCAAGACTTCCAATTGATCCAACCCAAGTCTAAAAGCTGTCATTGATGAATCCATAATCTTTAGCAATTGATTTGTAATTTCCATTAATGAGAACACCAAATCCTATTGCTAATATACCCAAAAGGAAAGAGACATACAACTGAGGTTACTTAAATGCTGCTAAAACTGAAGGAGCTCCTAGCTTATTCAGTCTTTCAATTTCAGTTTATAATTAAACAAAGGATTAGAGTTCATCCTAAACTTGAACTTCTTTCTAGGTAATGTCTTCTTTAATTTTAGAAAGATGATCTATTGATTCTTCTTGTTGAATTATTTGATTTGTATGTTAAGGCTTATCTTCAACATTATCATTTCTAATAATTGAGATGATTCTCTTGTTTAAATCCATGACATGAATATCTTTAGTAACTATATTCAAAAAAGTATTATTTTCATACTAAACACTTTATTCATTTTTATTATAAGATTTTTAAGAATTTTTATTGCTATTATCATTTAGATTATTATTCTAATTATTATTGTGAGGGAAAAGCTAGTTATCAAATAGATGTTAATCTTATTGAATATCTTTATCAAAATCCATCTTTTGATGAGGTAATACAATTTAATAGCTTTATTCCTTTTCTTGGTTTTATGTTAGTTCTATTTATTTTTAGATAACTTTCTATTATAATTCAACTATTCCTATTGTTTTGTGCAGCAATTAAATGCTTTTTCTCAAATTGCTGCTTGATTATTCGAAATCTTTATTATCCAATTTGTCTGAAGGAATTTATTCAGATAAAGGAGTTGATTATTCATCTTTTTGTTAAAGTTTACTGACACTTTATTACAATATTTTCTTTTATTCTTCTTTTTTCTTTAGTTCTAGTTTTAGTCTCTTTTCTTCTTCTCCTATTTAGTTAGGATGATACATAATGAACAAAGAAGAGAAAAAGGCTACACCAACATACATGTAACTCAATTTTCTTAATGACTCTGGCACATTCTATGCAACTGAAACTGAAGGTCCCTAGAAATATGAAAAACCATCATCATCTTTAACTTAGATAAGCCCATCTGGATTGACAATATTAAAGAAAACTATACCAAAAACAAAAGCTGTGAGACCAAAACCGCAAGTGACTACACCAGAAACCATACCTTTTTATGTAGGGAAGTATAAGTAGCCCATGTAGACAGGTATAAAAAATACAATCCCTTAGATGAATCCATGAATGACTCCATAGATCAATACAAACTACCAAAATCTTTATGAGTAGCTTGAAATAAAAACAGCTATAGATGCTAAAAAAGAAAATATGACACAACAAAGTCTAGCAGAGCCAAAATACCTTATAGCCCTGATTCCTATTGGTATACCAGCTGCGAAAGTACCCATCATAAGAGGAAAGATGGCTCCTCCTATACTTAATTCTAATCCTGAGTCTTCCTTTTACCTAAAATAAGATGTGATATAAACATTGAACTATCCCCATAAGAAAGAAGTTCCTGTAACTAATTCTAAGATAAATCCACCTATAAGGGTTATAAAACCCTTTTGTTTCATAGTAAGTTACATGTGTAGATGCTATTTTAAATTATGAATTTTTAGAAGATAAAAATTGCTTGCTTTTTTATTATATTTTTTTGAGGTATTTTAAATTTCAATTTCAAGTCTTAATCGAGCTTCTAATGAATTGAAATGATTCGCTGTATAGAATTTTTATTATCAATTCTGACAAAATATTAGCAATATTATTCTAAGAATTTTAACTTTTTTGCATATTATCTTAGCAAATAAAATTAAACTCTAGATTGAATAAATCATACTATTGATTATAATTTGTCATATTTTTTACTATCTATTAGTATGTCTATCTTAGCTTCTTTTCTAAGAAACTAAAAAATGATAATAAAATTAATTTCATTCCTTAAAAATGGCTGTATTTTCTTTTCTCTCTCCTGTCTTCATTAGAATAAATAATTAATTTATTTAAAACATGTATCCCTCTTTATTATACAAACATTAAGTATAGTTTGTGTTGTGTGTTTGCTAATATTTAAGAGATTTTTATAAATATGATTAAGATTTTGATTATAATATTTAGTTAATAAAATTCAAGGTTTTCATTTTGTTTTATAATAATATTACTTACTTATTTTCAAATATTTGTTATATTTTACAAAAAATAGATCAAAAAATACATTTTTTTAATCAATTAATAATCTTGATTCTACCTTTTTAAAAATTTACAATTATGGTAAAGGAATTAATATTTTTGAATGAGAAAAGAGAAAGTAATTGATATCTATTCTAATGTTTATCTTAATTGTTTGGTATAAATTACTTAAGAAAAATCAATTAATTAATAATAGTTTGTAATCATCAAATCAAATAGTAAAAAATAAATCAATAATTGATGCAAATAATAGAACTGATTATTGAAAAAATTAGTAACTAACCTCCTTCAATACATTTTTAAAAATAATGCTTTGATACTTATAATTGAAGGTATCAAGGATAAATAAAAATTCACTAACATACTTAAAACATTTAATTGTCTGCTTTAAACTATTTCTTTTATCTTAAATTTCATATTTCTCTCATTAAATTGAGTTATAAAAATTTGTTTTCATTTACATTTTTTTATGAATGAATTTGTAAATTAATATCAAATTTTTTTGTTCTATTTGAATTTAAATATCTACTTTCGTAAATTAATTATTAGACAGTATAAATTATTCATTTAAAGTACTAACATTTACTCAAAACCAAACTATTTTTTTACTTTCATTATAAAATAGGCTATAATTTTTAATAATATCATTAATCATAACTCTGCTATCTTTTACCGTGAAGATAACTAGTTTTACTCATTTAATTTTATTTTAATCAAAATAATTATAGATTTTTTAGAAATAATTTAAAAAATAATATTAAATTAATAAAATCATTTACTTAAGATTTTTTTAAAAAAATTAATTAAATATTTCAGGGAATGTTTCATTATTGTAATTATTTTAGTTTATTGATTTTTTTGAATAAATTAAGTTTTCATTATAAATAATATAAAATAAATAATTGTAAGAACTCTGTTAGCTCAAGGAATGTTTCACTAAAAGAATCGTTATTATTTTAGTTTGTCTTTTATTCACAAGCCTCTTTTCAGAGTTTTTGTTTGAGCAATATTTATTAATGTGATAAAATTTATATAGCAAATTTTTATATTTAATTTCTATATATTGATTTTGGGAGAGTTAGAATAAAAAATAGAGGGTGTGAAAACAAATGAATAGATGTAGAGGGGTAGTTTTTAAGAATAATTTTTTACTTTTTAGATAAATATTTAATAATTAGACAAAATTTTATATTTATATAATTAATATTTATTATTTTGTATTTTAATCATATGATCATTTAATAATATAATGTCTGTCATTTCATTAAATATAATCAGTCTCCAATGTCACTAATCTTTTTGCTTTTATTAGCTTATATCTTACTTTTTATGCAGCCCTGTTCTAGATACTTTAAAAAAAAATAATAATATCTTTAAAATTAATTTTTTCACTTTCTCAGTGTGAAAATAAAGCTGTTGAAATATTTTTATTCAATAAAGACAAATAAAGTAATGGATGAGTTGAAAAAATATCAAGTAAACCAACCTAATAGTTAATTCATCAGATCTCATAATTTAAAATCATTATTTGTTTATTAAAAATACATAATTAATATTGAAACACTATTTTTACCCTAGGAGAACATTCAAAGTTTAGAGTCTAGAGTATTTTACTAACTCATGCCCTAATCCTTATAATTCGATTTCACCAATATTATTCCAGCTTTTCAAAAATAAAAAATAAATGCTGAATAAAGAAATATTTATAAGAATAAGAAAATAGAAAAATTTGATAAAAACAAAAGAACAAGCCAAAAAAATACTAACTAATTACTCATAAATTAAAGTTTTTATTTTTTCATTAATTAAAAAATGGATAATTTTTAACCAAAGACTATTTTACAATAAGGAAAGAGTCAAATTTTAAAGATTAGAGCATTTTGTTAATTCAGATACTAATGCTTATGCTCCCAAATCACCAACTCTATTGGATCTATTAAAAAAATATTATTAAATAAAGAAATATTTAAAATGAGAAAAGCCTGCATAAAAATTTGATTAGAATATGAAAAAATAAATAAAAATGAAAGAATGAACCAAAAAAATACTAACTTAACCAACCCAAATTATTCAGTCAGTCAGTCAACCACTTATAAATTAAAATATTTATTTATTCATTCATTCATTTAAAATGTAGGAGTAATATTGAAACACTATTTTACTCTAGGATAAGTCTCAAAGTTTAGAGTTTAGAGCATTTTACTAACTCAGATACAAATCCTTATTCTTTTACATTATAAATATTAGTGTTGCTTTAAAAAATAATAAAAATATAAATTGATTGAATAAAAAAATGTTTAAAAGTATACGAAAAACAAAAAAATTTGAATTAAAT
>JH720309.1:1121132-1131511 GCA_000231825.2 Tetrahymena elliotti 4EA | reverse complement strand
ATATTAAATAAAAACTATCATTAAATTTTTCTAAAAATAATAAATAAAACTTACTAGATACCAAATTCCTTTGTTACAGCTAAAAGCTTGAAGAAAAATAAAAGCTCATATTTTGAAAAAAATTAGAAATCAGATATTTTACTTTTTGATTAATTAAATTTTTTTAGTTGAAAGTGATTTTGGATAATTAAAAAATACAAAAAACACTTATTTTATTTATATAAATGCCATAAAAGTTAAAGCAAATAAATTCAATAAATTAGAAAATATTTTAATGAAATCATTTTATAAAGTAGAAGGTAGCATCAAAATTATTTCTTTAAAATACTCATTTAGTTATTGCCTTTAGAAATAAGGATTTAACCAATTATCAAGTTATCAGTTGATTAATATAAAAATAAAAATGCTATTGTTCTTTGGTGTTTTCTTAACATTCTTATTAGAATTCAGCATTAGCATTATTAATAAATTAAATTTTTGTTTTTTTAAATCATATACACTCAACATATTTTTATATTTGAATAAAAAAAGAGAATGAGAAAAATCTAAAAATCTAAAATTGAATCAGAAAATAATAAATAAAAATAAATGAACGAGCCAAACAAATAATTCTGTCAGCAGCTGATATATTAAATTTATCTTTATTTATTAACTCATGAACCACGTTTTGAAACATTGTTTTTGCTTTATTCAAAGAGTCTAAGTTTACAGATTAGAGTAATTTGCTAATCCAGAGCTTAATCCTTATGCTCCCATTTAAACAATATTATTGAATCATTTAAAAATTGAATAGTAAGTATTTAAGAGAATGAGGACAATATAAAAATATGAATTAAATATCAAAATAGCAAATAAAAATTAATGAATGAGCAAGTTAAACAGATATCAAGTAAACCAACCCTAATTAGCCAATCAGTTTAGAGCATTTTACTATCTCAGAACTTAATCCTTATGATTCAATTTAACCAATATTATTACCACTTTTAAACATTTTTTGAATAAATATTGAATAAAAAGTATTGAAAAGAAAGGGAAAAACATAAAAATATGAATTAAATATGAAAAAAGCAAATAAGAATTAATAGATTAAAGAGCTAAATAAAAATCAAGAAAACTAAATCAAATTAATCAGTCAATAACTCATAAATAATTTAGTCTTTATTTATAAATTCATTTATTTATTCATTCTTTATATAAGCTTAATTAACATTCAAACACTATTTTACCTTAGGTAAAGAGCCAAATTTTAGAGAATAGAGCATTTTGCTATCTGTAACCCTAATCCTTATGCAACTATTTCACCAATATTTTTGTAACTTTTAAAGAATCATAAAAAACAAATATTGAATATATAAATATAAAAAAAAATTAATTAAAAAATTTTTCTGAAAAGTAAATCGGAAAATCCTCCATATAAAGTTGTAATATTGTATGGCACAAGCCTGAAATAGGCAGTACCCCAGGGTACTATATATATATATATATATATAAATATTTTAAATATTAAGAAAAAGATAAAAATATGAATTATATATGAAAACAAAAACAAAAAAATTAATTGATTAGAAAGTGAATAATAGCTCATAAATTAAAGTTTTAATTTATTTATTCAAACATAAATAATAATTCATATTGAAATACTATTTTACTTGAGGTAAAGGGTTATTAGATTTTAGAAATTAGAGAATTTTTGCGAAGCTGAATCCTGATCCATAGAAAAATAAATATTGAGAAATGTTAAAAAAAATAAGAAAAACATTAAAATTTGAATTAAATCAGAAAATAAACAAATAAAAAGGAATGAATTATCAGCCAAAAAAATACCAATAAATCAACCCAAATTAGTGAGTCAGTAATATTATTAACAGCTAAATTCCTGTATTTATAGACGAGGACACGAATATAAGAAAAAAATTAAGTCTTTCCAAAAAATATTTGATAGTCTTAAAAAATACAAAATATAAATAACAACATGAAATATTATTTTATAAAATTAAGTATTTTATTATTTTGAATTAGAAAGATAAATAGTAAGTAGTAGCAATAAGAGTAACTTATCACTATTTATTCCTTGAATTTAAAAAATAAAAGTAAGTATTTTTTTAATCACGATTGAATACTTTAATTTTGTAATTCTGTTTTATTCTGCTTGATCTTATAATATTTTGACCAATTAACTTTAAAAGGATAGAGTGAGATAATTAATACTGATAATATTGCCCAACCAGCATAGATATAATAAATATTATTAAAACCGATAGATTATTTCAGACCTAAAACAATAAAAAATTATATCATTGAAGAGATAGCAAAACCAAAACAGTATAGCCCAAAGAGTTGAGATCCTACCTTAACACCATTCATTTAGGCAGAATGTACAGGCCACATACTTAGAACAGCACCCATAGTCATTTAAGTGATTGAAACCCAAATTAAAAAGAATGTTTGATTTGCTTCTGTAAAACGCATAGTAAAAATACATACAATTTATACTGCTAGTATTACATTAAGTACATGTTTGAATGCAAATTTATCTAGTAAAGTAGCCCAAAGTGGTCTTGAAAGTCCATTTGCAACACTTCCAATTGATCCAACCCAAGTCTAAAAGCTATCATTGATAAATCCATAATCTTTATTTAGCAATTGATTTGTAATTCCCATTAATGAGAACACCAAATCCTATTGCTAATATACCCAAAAGGAAAGAAACATATAACTGAGGTTACTTAAATGCTGCTAAAGCTGAAGGAGCTCCTAGTTTATTGAGTCTTTCAATTTCCATTTATAATTATACAAAAGATTAGAGTTCATCCTATACTTGAACTTCTTTTTAGCTGATGTCGTCTTTAATCTTAGAGAGCTAATCTATTGATTCTTCATACTGAATTGTTTCGTTTACGTGCTAAGGTTTATCTTCTAGTTTATCATTTCTAATAATAGAAATAATTCTTTTATTTAGATCCATAGCTTGAATATCATTTGAAACTATCTTCAGCAAATTATTATTTTCTTTCGAAGCCCTTAATTCATTTTTATTTTTCGACTTTTACCTATTAAGGTTAATATTATTATTGTTGCTATCACTATTACTGTTGGTATTATTATTCTAATTATTATTGTTAGTGTAAAGCTCGCTATCAAATATATATTCATTTTTTTGAAAATCTTTATCAAAATCGATCTTTTGATGAGGTAATATAATTTTATAGCTTTGTTGTTTTTCTTGGTTTTCCGTAAGTTCTATTTATTTTTAGATTACTTTTTATTCTAATTCAACAATTTCTATTGTTTTCTATAGCAGTTAAATACTTTTTCTCAAATAGCTGCTTGATTAATCAAAATCTTTTAATTTGCCTGTGTGAATTTATTCAGTTAAAGGGGTTGATTATTCATCTTTTTATTACAGTTTGTTAACATTTTATTATAGTATTTTCTTTTATTCTTCTTTATTCTTCAGTCCGAGTTTGAGTCTCTTTTCTTCTTCTCCTATTTAATTAGGATGATACATAATGAACAAAGAAGAGAAAAACGCTATGCCCACATACATATAACTCAATTTTCTTAATGACTCTGGCACATTCTATGCAACTGAAACTGAAGGTCCCTAGAAATATGAAAAGCCATCGTCATCTTTAACTTGGACAAGTCCATCGGGATTGACAATATTAAAGAAAACTTAACCAAAAACAAAAGCTGTGAGACCAAAACCACAAGTGACTACACCAGAAACCATACCTTTTTATGTTGGAAAGTATAAGTAGCCCATGTAGACAGGTATAAAAAATACTACCCCTTAGATGAATCCATGTATAACTCCATAAATTAATACAAACTGCCAAAACCTTTGCGAGTAGCTTGAAATATATACAGATATAGATGCTAAAAAAGAAAATATGACACAACAAAGTCTAGCAGAGCCAAAAAGCCTTATAGCCCTGATTCCTATTGGTATACCAGCTGCAAAAGTAGCCATCATAAGAGGAAAGATGGCTCCTCCTATACTTAATTCTAAGCCTGAGTCCTCCTTTTACCTAAAGTATGATGTGATGTAAACATTGAACTATCCCCATAAGAAAGATGTTCCTGTAACTAATTCTAAGATAAATCCACCTATAAGGGTTATGAAACCCTTTTATTTCATAGTAAGCTACATGTTTAATTTAATAGTTTTGCTTTTTATTATATTTTTTGAGATATTTTTAATCACTATTTCAAGTCGAAATCTAGCTTCAAATTAATTGAAATAGTACGCTATAAAGAATTATTATTATAAATTCTGGTAAAATATAGTAATATTATACTAAGAATTTTTTAATTTTTTTGTAAATTATCTTAACAAATAAAATTAAAGCTATGTTTGAATAAATTTTACTGTTGGATTATTATTTATAATAAGTTTTACTATCTTTTCGTTCCTTCTTTTCTAAAAAAATGATAAATAAAACTAATATTATTACTCTACCTACTTCATATTATTTTCTTTATGTTATTATCAATTAAAATAATCAATTTACTTATAATACTAATGTCTACATATAATATAAGTATTGAATAAAGTTTATGCATTTGCTAATATTAAAGATTTAATATTAATTTAATAAAAACCTATGTTTCCTCTATCGAATAATATTACTTTTAAATGTTTTTTCCTCTTTACAAATAAATAAAATCAAAAATACATTGTTTTAATGAATAAATTAGCTTGATTCTACCTTTCTAAAGTAATAAAAAAGAGAGAAAGTATTAGAGGTCTATTCTAAGGTTTATCTTAATTATTAAATATACATTACTTAATCAAAATGAAATATTAATAAATAATATTCTGTAAACTATGAAAATAAAAGGAAAAGATAAATTAATTTATACTAATAATAGGATTACATTAGTTACTCATCTACTTCAATTTATTTTAAAAATAAAGTTAAGATACTTATGATGGAAGATGTTAATAATAAATTTAAATACACGAGCTTACTTTAAACATTTAAAAGTCTGTTTTAACCTATTTCTTTTTCCTTAAATTTCATATTTTTCTAATCATTTATGGAGTAACAAAAATTTGATTTCATTCACCTTTTCTTTTTTAATGAATTTGTTTATCAAAATCAAATTTTTTTTCTATTTGAACATAAATATCTGTTTTGGTAAATTAATTATTAAACAGTAAAAATTATTAAATTTAAAATTCTTATCTTTCATTATTCAAAACCAAACAAATTTTTCGATTTTATATTACAGTTAGCTAGAATTTTTAATATAGAGGTATTAATCATGGTAATGTTATTCTTAACTCTTAAACTAACTAGTTTTACTTCGATTACATTTTTTTAATCAAACTTTTTTATTAATTTTTATGTTAAAGAATTTAAAAAATATTAAAATGTATTTTTTTTAACAATTCTTATTCAATATTTTTTAAAAAAATTAAATCAAAGAGGTTGAATTTTAAGTTTTTTATATTTTTTATTAATATTTTTAAGTTTTAGGGGGGAAGAAATATTTTTATGGTTACAAGATAAATATGTATTAAAATATTTAAAATCTTATTTAAAAATCAAAATTATTTTATTTTAGATTTTAAATTTAAATAAAAATTGCCTAAATTATTTTAGAAATGTTATGATTATAATTTTATTTTCACCTTTTTTAATACTACATAAAATCTTAAATAAAATCTATATAAATTGCAGTATTATTATACAGTTATAACTTATTTATTATATCTATTTGAAATTTATGTATGTGTCTCTGTCATAGATACCTTGATGAACCTTAACCTTTAATAGAGAGTTAAGATCTAGATGTTTTTTTTTTACAATTTTTTTAATAATTTTGCAAGATTTTTGTTGAGAAAGTTAATCAAAGTTTTAATTATCAGTTTTAAATAATTTCATCTTCTATTTTATCTTCAATTTTATTTATCAACAAATTAAATGAAAATAAATGCTTGTATTGAATAAAAAGTATTTTGCATATCTCTGTAATTTACTTTGATTTTTTTAGATACCTAAATATACTTTAATATTTATTTAAAATTATTAAGCTCTAGCTCTAATTTAACTTTATACTTATACCTTCATCTTAATTTCAGGTAAAGCAATAAAAGAAAATTTTTCTTACATACTTTTAAATAAATAAGTATTAACAATTAGACAATAATTTATATTTATTTTTAGCTACAAAATATAAAATGTATGTGTACTTTTAGATAATAAGTAATATTTTTCATTTCATTAAATCAATATTATCATGACCAATCTTTTTGCTTTAACTAGTTTTGATCTTAATTTTTATGTGCCTATCAGATTGTTTCTTTAAAATAAAAAAATAGATGAAAAAGAAATATTTAAAAGATAAACTATAAAAATTTTAATTAAATATCAAAGCAACAAATAAAATGAAAGAGCAAGCAAACCAAAGAAATATCTAAACTAACCAAAATTAGTCGACTAAGCAATTCACTCATAAAATAAAATCTTTATTTATCTATTAATTCAAACACTCATAACTTAAACACTATTTTTAGCTTAGGTAAAGTGTCAAATTTGAAAGGTTAGAACACTTTGCTAACTCAGATCCTAATCCATAAGCTCCCATCTCACCAATATTATTGGAACTTTTAAAAAATAAATAATTAGTAAAGAAATATTTAAAAAAATGAGAAAAACATTAAAATTTAAGTTAAATATTTAAAATAACACATAAAAATTAATAAATAAGCTCAACTCGCTCATAAATTGAAGCCTTTATTTATTTTTTGATTTTATCACAAATATTTAATTTATATTGAAGCGCTATTTTTACTCAAGGCGAAGAGTCAAAATTTAACGATTAGAGCATTTTGCTAGCTCAGATCCTAATCCTTAGGCTCCCATTTCGCCAAAATTATTAAAACTTTTAAAAAATAAATTTTTAATAATAAAATATTTAAAAGAATGAGGATTACATAAAAATTTTAACCCTTATTAGTCAGTAGCTTTTACATTAAAATCTTTTATTTATTTATACACTGAAAATGCATAATTTATATTAAAATGTTATTTGTACTTTAGCTAAAGGCATAAAGTTTAGAGATTGGAACATTATCCTAAGCCAAATCCTAATCTTTATGCTCCTTTTCCATCAATATTATTATCACTTTAAAAAAATAAAAAAATAAATATTGAAAATAAAAAATATTCAATAAGAATGAGAAAAACATAACATTTGAACCAGAATTAGATAGTCAGTTATTATACATTAAAAATCTTTTATTTATTTATTCATTCATTAATGCATAAATAGTTTTGAAACACTATTTTTACCTCAAGTATAGAGTCAAAAAACAAGAAGAAAAACATAAAAATTTGAATTTCATATGAGGTATATAATAATCAAAATTATATGATGAGCCTAAAAATATCAAGTAAACCGACAAAAAATTAGGAATTAAGTTTCTCATGAATTAAAAACATTATCTATTTATTTATCAATTTATTTGTAAATTCATTCAAAAATACATAATTAATATCTAAAAACTATTATTACTCTAAGTCAAGAGTCAACGTTTAGAGATTATAATATTTTGTTAGCTCAGATCCTAATCCTTAAGTTCCAATTTCATTAATATTATTGTATCTTTTAAAAAATTATAAAGATAAATTTTGAATTAAAAAAAAATAATCAAATAATCAGCCACTCAGACATTAAAATTCTTTATTTTATCTATTTATTCATTCAAAAATACATAAATAATATTGAAAGATTATTTGTACCTTAGGTAAAGACTTAAAGTTTGGATATTAGGGCATTTTACTAGCTCAAATAATAATTTTTAAGCCCCAATTTCACTAATATTATTCGACCTTTGAATAAATATTAGAAAAAAAAATAATTAAAAGAATGAGAAAAATATAAAAATTTTGATTCTAATTATTGAGTCTCTTATTCATTAAAAATTTTAATTTATTTATTCATTAAATCAAAATACATAACTATTTTTACCATAATTTAAGACTTAAAGTTTAGAGATTAGAGCATTTTACTAGCTCAAATCCTAATTTTTAAGCTCCAATTTCCCCAATATTATTTAACCTTTAAAAAAATTAAAAAGATAAACAATGACTAAAGAAATATTTAAAAGAATGAAAAAAACATAAAAATTTAAGTAAAATATTAATATACAAATTAATAATCAAATATTTATTTTTTTATTCATTCATTCAAAAATGTTCAAATATTAAAACTATTTTTACTCAAAATTAAGACTTAAAGTTTAGAGATTTAAACATTTTGATAGCTCAGATACTAATGTTTATGCTGCTATGTCACCAATACTATTTTATCTTTTAAAACATTAAAAAATAATTAGTGAGTAAAGAAATATTTAAAATAATGAGAAAAAACAGAAATTTGAATTAAATATGAAAAAAACAACAAAAAATTAATGAATGAGCCAAAAAAATATCTAAATAAACCCAAATTCGTCATTCAGCTTACTTTAAATTCTTTATTTATAATGTATTATTAATGTTGAAGCACTATTTCTACCTTATTTCAAGAGTCAAATTTTATCCTAAACAAGTGTGTGAACCCAAGTTAGTTAGTTAGTTAATCAAACATTAAAATATTTATTATTAAAAAATGTATAATTAATATTGAAATACTATTTTTACCTGATGTCAAGAGTCAAAACTTTTAGATTAGAGAGTTAACCAAAGCCAAATCCTAATTTCTATACTCCTATCACACCAATATTATTGTCACTTTTTAAAAAATAATAAAAATAAATAAAGAAATATTTAAAAGAATTAAAAAAAAATTTGAATTAAATCTAAAAAGAACAAATAAGGAATAAAAAAAACTTGATGATAAATAAAATTGTTTATTTTGCATTGAAGCACTACTCAAGGTTAAGACTTAAAATTGAGAGATTAGAGTATTATCCTATGGCAAATCCTAATTCTTGTGCTCCCAATTCGCCAATATTATTGTTACTTTTAAAAAATATAATAAAGAAATATTTAAAAGAATGAAGAAAAATATAAAAATTTAAATTAAATATGGTAATAGCAAAAAAATATTTTATTTATTTATTCTTTCATACAAAAATACATAAATATTGAAACACTATTTTTTACGAGAGGTTAAGTTTTAAGTTTTAGAGATTAGAGCATTATCCTAATCCAGATCCTAATCCTTATACCCCCAATTAGCCTATTTTATTCTTACTTTTGAAAAATTAAAAAAATAAATACCGAGTAAAGAAATATGTAAAAAAGAGAAAAACATAATATTTGAATTAAATATGAAAACTAAAAATTAAAATTAATGGATAGGCAAGCAAAAAAAATGTCTAGTAAACAAACCAAAATTAGTGATTCAAATTGATCTTAAATTAGAGTCTTTCTTTTTTAATTCATTCATCTATTGCATAATTAATAATGAAAAATTATTTTTACTTGAGTAAAAGACTCAAAGTTTAGAGATTAGATAATTTTGCTAGTTCAGATCCTAAAATTTAAGCTCCATTTAGACCAATCAATCTTTTAAATAAAATAAAAAATGTAAGAATTGACAAAAGAAATATTTTAAAAATTAAATATGAATACGAAATATTAAAATAAATAAATAAGACAAGTAAATATCAAGTAAACCAACATAAAACCATTAGTTAGTTCTAGTGAATTTAATTATTTATTTATTAAAAAAGCATAATAATTATGAAAAATTATTTTTAGAGGAATTAATCAACAAAGTTTTGAGATTTGATTATTTTCAAGAAAAATTATAATTTTACTTGGATTCAAAATAAAATGAAGATTTATACAAGTAGTTAAATCAGAGCTTAATAACTTTAAATAGATAAAAATTAAAATATATTCGTATCTCTAAATAAATTAAAGTACATCACTAAGCTTTGTAAAATATTTTGTATTTTAAATCAACATTTTTTTTTAATTTTTATAGATACTAATTTGATTAAGAATTTATTAATAAATAAAATGAATAATTAGATTAGCTTTTTCAAACAAAATTTTTCAAAATATAAAAATAATTAGAATTAATCTGATTCAGAATGAATTTTTATGTAAATTAAGAATATATACTTTACCAATCTTTTACAGTTTTGAAATGTTTCAATATTTTGAATTTTCTTTGATAGTTTATACTTGAGCTGATTCCATACCTCTATCAGATTTATATGTAGGCTTTAACAAACCCAGAATAGAATTTAACTTCATAAATTCTAAAGAAATTTCTTATTTTTTCAGATGAGTGAGCTGGAGCATGATCCTCTAGTTGCAGGTAAAATCACAATATTAACCATATTTTTGATAAAATTTAAACAATAAATCAAAATAATTTACAGAATTTATATTCTCCTCTTAAAAAAAAAA
>JH720309.1:1071815-1099619 GCA_000231825.2 Tetrahymena elliotti 4EA | reverse complement strand
AATTAATTAATAGACTAAATCTAGAGATAAATTTTAAATAAGGTAATTAGTACTACTAATAGGGGAATCCAAAAGTATGTGTTTTTAAAATAAATATCAGAATAATTTGAGTATTTACTATAACTCTTTCTTCTTTAAAAATTAAACTTAAAATTTTTAACTGAGTAAATAATATAAAAAGATAACTCTTAAAACAATTAATTAATAGACTAAATCTAGAGATAAATTTGACATAAATATTGATTCTGTTGTTTTAAATTAAATTATTACTAAAACATATAAATAAAAAAATCAAATTTCCAATACTTCTTATTTTTGTTAAGTCAAAAACGTTTTAATTAATTAGCTTTTATATTCTCAAATAATTAATTCCACTAACCTTTTTGATTTTCTGAAGAATACTTTTTTTGATACGAAAAAGCTTTATTCATAATTTAATTAATAATCAAAAAATCATCAATTTATGTGATAAATAAATAAATTCTAAATATAATTACGCAAGACGAATCTTTACTATTTTGAGTTTTGGTAAATTTGACAGTTAATAGCACATATTTATAGCAGCTTATTATTTGATCTTATTATAACTTTTTTTTATCAATTTTAAATTAAAAATATGTCACTATTAATCTAAATTTTCATTCATAATTAAAAAAATATTAATTTTATTTTTATTTACTCAATAATAAAAGTTAAAGCAACAAGATTAACTAATTTAGTCATGCTATTAACCAAAGCCAGCATACCTTAATCGCCAATAGAATTCCATCTTTACAAATTTAACAAAAAAATTTTTCTTATTTAGTCAAAATAAATTTAATTTTTAATAAGTATTGAATTAAAAAAACTATTTAATTTAAAACATTTCGCATTTGTAAATTGGTTTTTAATCTAATATTGTAAGTTTTTTACTCTAAATCTAAAGTCAGAAATTATAATTTCTTTAAATTCTCAATTTAAGGGCCTATAGATAAAATATCATTGTCCTCCATCCCAAGAAATCTTTTATTTTTTAAATATTATTTAAATCATTCTTTTTCAATATGTAATTAGATTTTGACATTATTTAAAAAAATAGAGGAATATTTTACCCTAACATAAGAGCTAATTTTGTAAGATGCTTGCATTAAACTAAATTAGACAATAATCTAGAGATTCCTTCTTTACTGATGTTATTCTCCCTATTTCATGTTTTATCTCAGTTATTTAATCAATAGATAATTAACAAATTTATTTTAAATATTAAGATAAAAATTATTTAGCCTTTTTTATTTAGAGTCATTAAATAAATTCTTATTTTAGTTATTACCTCAAATCAATCGTTAAATTAGATAGATTAACACACTTTTTGAAGCTTGTTCCTAAATCGTAAACATCTTAAAATCTAATCTAGTTGTGCCTTCAAATATGATAATTTAAAAAAAAATTAAATAATTTTTATTAAAAATTAATATTTTTTACTCCAGTTTCAATTTGAGTGAACTAATCTTCATAAAATTAGCTAAAATGCAACTTAGAATTGTTTCATCATATTCTTCACCCATATCTTTCTAATTACTTAACCTTTTAATAAATTAATATTTCTAAGTTCTTAATAATTTTTAACATAATAGACAAAGTAAAAGTTTTGTCATAAATAATTATTTTATTGCATAGATCTAATCTTAAATAGTAATAAATTTCTACCCTAAGTTGAGGCATAATTCTTAAATATTTTAGCAATTAGATAAATGAGAAACAAGTTCTGAAACTCCTTCTTAGGTAATATTATTGTCTCTATTTTCATTTTAAAAATATCGATTTAAATTTTAAAAAAGATTAAAAATGAAAATTTTTGTCTTTTTAACCGAAATAATTTTTGCATTGTATTTTAACCTTAAAATAAGTGAATACTGAAAAGAATAACATCTTGTTAAAAAATTTTAAACTAATCAGATTTAAATCTATTTGTGTTGTTGGTTTCACTCACAAAAATTTAATAAAAATATCAAATTTTAATCAACCATTTTGTTTTCTTTTATTTTAATTTTTAAAATTAATTTATGAAAAGTTAAAAATCCCATATTTTAGCTATAATCAATAATGAGTTCTCTCTGTAAATCTTATTTCTAACCTCAATGCCAACCCCAACCAGTTAGGATTGTTTCAAAAATAAATATTTTATTCATATTTAAATTTATCAATTAATGAGATAAGTTTATCAAATAATACCTGATAATTACTTGTAAAAAGAGCAATTTTATTACTTGCTTGTTTTAAGCTTAATAATCAAATAAAAATGAATATTTTTTAATTTAATTAAAAAATTATTAAAATCAAATAAAATAAAAAATTCATTTTTTTACTTATTTTAAATGATAAAGGAAATTTTTTGCCTTCTTTTAAACAAATTGTATTTTAAAAGAAATCAGGGTATTAAAAATCATTTCAATAAATAAAAATTAATCATCAATAGTCTTGATCTCAAAATTATTTTTTATGTTTTAAATCAAAATTTTTTACGAAAGTTCAAGCTTAAAATTTGTAAGTTTTTAGCATTTAGATAAAGAATTGCACAAACTAAGTATTTCATTTGATTGGAGGTTTTTTTATCTTTTTTATAAGAAATAGTTTTATTTGTGAAATTAAAGGAAATTAACTAACCTGAGTAAAAGATTACAAAATTCGATGTTTTACTTATTTTGCACATTATCAAAATATTATTTTAAATTGACAGTACTAGGGTTAATATATCTTTTTTGATTATTTAATTAAAAATCAATCTATAAATTAAAATTAATCAATAAATGAAAGTTTCTTTTCTAATTAAGAGTCTTTTTTAGAATTTCTATAAAATGTAATAAAATATAAACCCAAACTATAGCGATAAGTATGAGAGATTTTCTAAATCTTAAAAGGTATTACTAATAATAAATCCACCTTCATCACCAAGATTGTTGTGCCTTTCAAATAAACATTTAAATTATTAATTAAAATAATCTTTAATTTGGCAAAAAAATTGTCATTAAAAAATTGAATGAAATTGAAAATAACATAGTGAGCTAATATCTTAATGAACGAATTTAATTTTTCAATTATTGAAATTTACAAAGATAATTAATTTACCTTAAATCAAGAACCAATTTCTAAAGATTCTTACACTTTGTTAAGGCAATAAATGACTCTTATATTTATTAGATGTGAATCGGATTTGATCTATTAATAGGGGTAAAATAAAAAAAAAATATTAGATTTAAATTAATACTATTTAAAACCTAATAAAAATATGTTTAAGAAAATTAACAGCCTCTGATTTATACTTATAATTTATTTAAACATTTTTTAAGAAAGAATAAATTATTTTGTAAAATTATGCTTACGATAAATTCAGATTTAATGTTTAGATGTTTTTGCAGCTTTTTAATGCAAGACCAATTTCTTTAGCACCTTAATTTCCAATATTGTTTTCTCTATTTAATAATGAAGAACAGTTTTTAAAAAAAGAATATTTTAAAAATATTTTATAAGAAAATTTTGTTTTTAAATAAAAAAATATTTTTTGAATTAAAAATGGGTTTGAAGTTATATATTTAATAATTGACTTATTCATTCTATTAGGAATTTAATAAATCAATTTAAAAAGTAAAAAATGAAGAATAATTACTTTAGATAAAAGCGAAGATTTTGATGTAAATCTAGATGAGAGTTATTAAACTTTTAATCAAAAAAAAGCATCTTTAATTTGTATTTTAACAAAATATTTTATTTTACAAGAGCTAGATTTTTATATTGAAGTTTTTATTTATTCATTTTTTATTTAAATTCAATATTAGAATTTTGTTAGAAAATAGAAAATTTACTTTTATGTTTTAAATTCGAAAACTATCAAAAATTTCAAATTAATATCTTAATAAAATTTAATTATCAAATCTTAGATGCAAATTAATAAATTTTAATAAATAAATAATAAATAATATTTCTAATTCAAATAATAAAATCATAAAAATAAAAAATATTTTTTTAATAAATGCTAATATAAAAAAAATGTTTCTAAAAAAATGGGGTATCACCTAAAAAGAAAGTAAAGCATATAAAATTTAATTTAACTCAAATTCAAATCATTTCAAAAATCGTTAATTTGCCATTAAATTTTAATTTTAACAGAAATTATTCTTTCTATTTATTATCTTTTAAAATTTGGGGCTCTTGTTGGTATATTACTGCAAATATTTCAAATTAATATCTTCGAACTTAAATTATCAATTTCTAGATGTAAATTTATATTAATTATGAATTTCTGAAAAAATAGTTATCTCAATTAAAAAAGTGAAATCATTAAAATAAAAACTTATTGTTTTAATATTTCTTAATTTTAAAAAGAGAAATATTGAATCTTAGGAGTTTTTGTTTTAATTAATTATTAGCCATGATATTAAAATAGTTAAAAATATTAAGCTTAAGTTTGAAGTACTATTTATTTATGTGTAATTTTTATTACTGTTCAAAAGAATTTTTGTTTAATGTATTCCTTATTATTTTTTAAACATTTTACTAGAGAAAATAAAAAAATAAAATTTCCACATTAATAGTTATCTCTAAGTTTTTTATTTGTTCAGTTTAAAGCTATTTTAATTGGTGTTTTATTTCTCAAATAACTAAATTCACTAGCCTTTTTGCTTTTCTGAGAAATACTTTCCTAGACAAGAATTGACTTTATTATTATCAAAAAGATCATTAATTTCTTAATTTCATGTAATAAATGAATAGAAAAATATATTGTATTCAAAGTATGATTACGGAAGACGAATTTTTAGTATTTTGAGATGAGTTTACTTTGATAGACCATAGCACAAATTTAACCCACCTTCTTATTTGATCTGATTATAACTTTTTTTATCAATTTAAAATTAAAATAAATTGATTCTGTTTTATTAATCGATAGCATTAAATAATTTTATTTTTAATTACTCAAGAATAAGAGTCAAAGCAGCAAGATTAACAGATTAATTAATACTATTAACCAAAGTCAAAGTACCTTAATCACTAATATAATTCCATCTTTTATTATTGAGTAAAGATAATTTTAATTTAAAGTAGCAATTATCAAGTTAAAAAACTAATCCAATTTAATTTAAAACATTAATTTTCTATAAATTGGTTTTTGATTTAAAATATTAAATATTTACTAGAAATCTATGGTTAGAAATTATAATTTCTTTAAATTCTCAATTGAAGAGAATATAGCTTTAATATCATTATCCTTCATCCCTAGAAATCTTTTATAAATTTAAATTTTATTTGAATAATTCTGTTTCCAATTAAAGAAGTAATTTAGCAAATTTTTAAGGGATGAACAGACTTTTATTTAAAAAATGAGAAAAATTATTTTACCCTAACATAAGAGTTAATTTTGTCAGATTACTGCATTTGACTAAATTAGATAATAATCTAGAAATTCCTTCTTTACTAATGTTATTCTCCCTATTTCAAATTTTATCTCAATTATTCAATCTTTCAATCAATAATTAAAAAATGTATTTAAAATATTTAGATTAAAATCTATTTTTTATTTGGAGCAATCTAATAAATTCATAATTATAATGATACCTCAAATCAATTATTAAATTGGAAAGATTAGCACATTTTTTGAAACTTGTTCCTAAATCTGATACATCTTAAAATTTAATCTAGTTGTATCTTTAATATTTCGTATTTTAAAAATATGGAATAATTTTTATTGAAATTTAATATTTTTTACTCTAGTTTCAATTTGAGTGAACTGATCTTCATAAAATTAGCTAAAATGCAACTTAGAATTGTTTCGTCATACTCTTCAACAATATCTTTCTAATTATTTAATCTTTTGACAAATAGATATTTCTAAAATAAATTTTAACATAATAGACAAAATAAAAAACATTGTTAGGATTCATTATTTTATTGCATCGATCTAATAGAAAATAATAATAAATTTCTACCCTAAGTTTAGACGCAATTCTTAGATTTTTTAGCAGCTAGATAAATATGAAACAAGTTCTGAAACTCCTTGATAGCTAATACTATTATCCCTGTTTAAATTTTTAAAATATTGAATTACATATTTTTTAATGTGATAAAAAGAAAATTAAATAAAAAAATATTAATATTCAAGCTGTTTTCGTTAAGTAAAAAATGGAATTAAAATATTTAATTTTTATTTATGTTGTATTGATATATAAAAAAAAAGTGAATGCTTTAAATCTTACCTAATTAATAAGAAATTAAAAACGAAAGAGTTTTTAATTTATTTGTGTTGTTTTTTATCTTAAATTAATTTCTAAAAATCTTAAATTATTTCAAAAACAATTTCAAATTTAAAGTAATAGTTTTGTTTTATTTTTTATTTTGATTTAGAATAATTAATTTTTTTCTTTCTTTATTTAAGTTAATAAAAATTAAAATCTAAAAGTTGGTTATGAAAACATATTACTTATTTACTAACAGATGTTTAAAAGAAGAAAAAATTACAGTTCATCTGTATATTCATACATCAAATTAAAATAAATTTGATGATTAATTTTTTTTTCATTAATGCAATTTATGTTTAAAAATAACTTAAATACTAAAAATGAATGATTAAGTATATCTAAAATTATTTTTATTTAGTTTTAAATTAAATTGAACAAATTTTTTACGAAAGCTCAAGCTTAAACCTCTAGAGGTTTTTGCATTTAGACAAAGAATAGCACAAACTAAGTATTTCATTATATTGGAGGTTTTTTTATCTTTTTTTATAAGAAATTTATTGAAATGAAGTTGAAGGATTAAATTAACTAACCTAAGTACAAGATTAGCAAAGTTGATACTTTTCTTATTTTATACATTGCCAAAATATTTTTTGTAATAAACAGAACTAGGGTTAATATACCTTTTTTTAATTATTTAATTAGAAATTCATCTAAATAAATAAATCAATAAATTAAAGATGCTTTATTAATTAAAAATTCCTTTTTGTCTTTATAAGAAACTCAATAAAATCTAAACCCAAACTATAGAGATAAGCATGAGAGGTTTTCTAAATCTTATAATGCGCTACTAATAGCAAATCCACCTTCATCACCAAGATTGTTGTGTCTTTCAAATAATTATTAAAATTTTTAATTAAAATAACTCTTGATTTAAAATCATAGATAAAAAGAATGATTGTAAATTTTTATAATAAGTTTCTTTAAATGAGACATAATTCATTCACTTAAATAATACGATGAAAACCCTTCAAATTTAAAATAATGATCTAAAATCTGAGAGAGAACATATCAATTTATCAGTTATCACAATTAAAATAAGATAATTAATTTACTGTAAATCAAGAACCAATTTCTAAAGATTTTCACATTTTGTTAAAGCAATAAATGAATCTGATAATTATTAGACCTAAATTGGGTTTGATCTATTCATAGTAAAAAAAGTTAAAAAAATATAAAAGATTTAAGTTCAAAAATTATTTAGAATTTAATAGAGATATGCTTAAATATGTTTTTTTTTAACAAAATTAACAGCTTTTCTTTCTATTATCTACTTCCATCATTTAAACATTTTTTAGTTAAAACAAATAATTTTATAAAAATATGCTTACGATAAATTCAGATTTAATATTTAGATGTTTTAACAGTTTTTTAAAGCAAGACCAATTTCTTTAGCACCTTGATTTCCAATATTGTTTTCTCTTTTTTAGATTAATTGAGAAAATTTAATTCAGAAGTGTTTATTTTGGTAAAGGAATATTTAAAAATATTTAAGATAAAGAAATTTGAATTTTTAAATAAAAAACAATATTAGAATTAAAAAATTAATTTATTTTAATTTGAAGATAAATTTTTATCAAAAATAATTCATTTTTACTTTTTTTAGTAACTCAATAAATAACTTTTAAAATAAAAAATGAAGAAATAATTACTTTAGATAAAATCTTAGATTCTTGTGCTTATCTAGATAAGAGTTATTAAACTTTTAATAATATAAAAAGCATCTTAAGTTTGTATATGAACAAAATATTAGATTTACAAGAGCTAGAGTTTTGAAATGAGATTTTTATTTCTTCATTTTTTATTTCAACAATAGATATTATTTTGATTAGTAAACAGATAATTTACTTTTAAGTTTTAAATACAAAAAATATCTAATAGTTCAAATTAATATCTCAAAAAATTTTTCTTGTCTAAGTAAGTTATTTAAAAAAGAGAAAAATCACTCTTTTATTAATATAGTGGTTTTATAATAAAAGTAGTCAGATGTGTTCAATAAGCAAGAAAAAATAATAGGTGAATTATATTTTATAAGCAGGTCTTTTTTATCATGTTTTAGACATTCAATCAAAAGAAATAAGTAACTTTGATTATCCTTGATGTAAATTGAAAAATCTTAATAATTAACAGTAATTAAAGCATGATGTTTTTTAATCAAAATGATAAATAAATTCTCATTAGATTGTCAATTAAGTTAATAGCCTCATTTTAATAAATACAAAAAATTTATTTCGATATATTATACATTTAGAGATTTAAATAATTTTTGTTTCATTACTAACAAATAAGTAAATAATAACAAAAGATCGATGAATTCAAAAATAATATAGAGTGAGTGGTTGGCTTAAAACTAAAGAGTTCGAATTAAAAAGAAATCCTAGCTTAACTGATAAAAATTATTTGTAGAACTATGACAACACTTTAGTTCTGTCACACATCTAATCAAAAAAGTTGGAATTAAATATTATAACATGAAGAAATTTATAAATTTTCAAAATTTTAACATCCTCTAAAATTTTATTAAATTAATTTATTTTAAAAATGTTAGTTAGTTAGTTAAAACATTTTACTTTTTAGTAAAAATTAAAAGAAATTGATACTTAAAAAATTTAGAAAGCCTTTAAAATTTAAATCTTTTGCAAAAAATTATTTAATTACAATAAATTTAAGTTTTCAATCAATACAGTGAAATTAAAATTTACGAAAAAAAATTTGAGATGATAAAAAAAGAATTTGTTGATTTAGAGGAAGTAATATAGAATATGGCTCTATTTAAGACTTATCATTTATTTATATTAAAAAAGTTTTTATTTTCTTTTCCATCATTTGAAGCAAACCTAGAAATAATTCTGGTGTAAATGTTTATTGATATTAATTAACTTTAAGTTTTTGTTTAAAATTATTTTTAAGAGATAAATAAAATTAGAATAATCTTAAATTAATTACTTAATTAAATTTGAACTTAAACTAATTTTTTTAATTCTTTTGAGTATTTTACCATTTAAAGTCAAAAAAAATCAATTAATAAATAGATGAAAATTAAATGTAGAATTTATATTCATTCTGCTTTATACTTTATTAATTAATTTCTTATTTAAAAATAAATATTTATATTAAGATGGGCTTCGATCATTTAAAAATAGCTTTTTTCCCTAGCTATTTTAAGTTTAATTCTAATTTTAAGAATTTATTGAATCTTTTAACAACTATTATTACAAATTAATAACTTCTTTGTGCTTTTAATTTAAATTTTCTAAAAATAAAATTTTTATTATAAATAAGTTGCAATTAGTGTTTGAAGGATAACATAAATCTGTTAGGTTCTTTTATAAGTTAAAGCTTACAATTTTAAGCCTCTCACTAATGTAAAAATTAAATTGATAAATCTCAAAGAATTTAAAAATATTTAGATAAACCTTTTTAGCACGCTTCTATTTTCAATTTTAATAATAAATTTAGATCCTAAAAAATAATTTTATCAAACAAATATTTAAAATTATTCGAAAGACATGCAATAATTTAAAAAATTCAATTTTCTAATTACATAATATCCAAAAAATAAATAGAATAGTTTTTATTAAACCTTAATTGTTTTTCATTCTTAGTAATCAACATTAATAATTAATTAATTAATTGAATATTTAACATTAGAAGCACATATTAAATAATGCCTTAAGAAATGTAAGTATTAAGCTCTTCTTTCTCCAGATGTGAAATGCTCTCAAGTTTAAGATTTATACTTTGGTAAATTTCTCTCTTGCGTTTGTTTACCTGTTTTTACTTTTTTCTTTTGTTTTTATTTTCATTGAAATATATTTTAATAAATATTTGAGAGTTCTACTTTATAAAAATAGCAAACATATATTTTTTTCTTTTTACAATAAGATTCTAAGTCTCTTTTATCTTTAGAGAATCAATGCATTAATAAATAATTTTATTTTAATCAGTAATAATAAAATAGATGAAGAAAGTTTAAGAAATTAACTTCTGATATATCAAAGTGTGCTAATCTTTATTTTCTCTTTTTATAATTCAATTTATAATTAAACATTTTTATTTTAATCATAGATTTTCTGAAATTAAAAAAAGCTTAAAACCTTTGAAAAACATTAAATTTGTCTAATTTTCATGAAATTTGAGATATTATGGAAATTTCTTTTTATTAGTTTCAAATTATTTTCATTTAAATAATCAAAGGAACTTAAAATTTCTTTTTTTCTAGAGAATATTTAAGAAGCTGGGTAAAAAATTAAAAAGTTTAATTAAAAAATTTTTTTAATTTTTAATAAAACATACTTGATATGTTTAGAAAACCTGTTCGGTTTAAATTTTTAGCACAAAAAAAATTAATTAGAATATTTTTAATTTTTCAAACTAAATTGTGAAATAAAAATTAGATAAAAAAAAGGTTGAGATGATAAAAAAATATTTTGAAGAATTAGAGGATGTAACATAGAATAATTGTTTGATTTAAGATTTAAAATATCTTATTATTAAAAAAGTTTTTACTTTCTTTTACTTCATAAGAAGCGCACCTAGAAATAAATCTTATGTAAATATTTATTAATTAACTTTAAGAGATGTTTTTGATTTTAAAATTATTGTTTAGAGATAAATAAAACTATTACTGAATTAAGTTATAATTTAAACTAATTATTTTAATTTCTATATGTATTTTTCTATTGAAAATAAAAGTAAAAAAGAATTGGATGAAAATTAAATGCAGAAGTTATGTTCTGCTTTATTTAAAAACAAGCAAATATTTTTATGAAGAGAAACTGGACTGGTTGATTGATCTATTTTAACTTTAAAAAATAATTTTTTTTCCTTTTTAAAAGATTAGTGCTAATTTTAAGAATTTATTTAAGTTTTTAAAAAATATAAATAGAAATTTATAATTTTTTATGCTTTTTATTTAAATTTGCTAAAGAATAAAATTTTTAATAAAAATAAGTTGCAATCAGTTTAGCCTTGAAAGCATAAATCTGCTAGGTTCTTTTATAAGTTAATGCTAAAAGCTTAAATTTTTATGTCTCTGGCTAAAGTAAAAAAATAAATTGATAAATCTCCAAAATAAAAGCTTTTTAAAATTATTAAGTTCTATCTTTCAATATGCTTTTGGGCTCAATTTTAATTGTCGATTTAGATTCTAAAAAATAATTTTATCAAACAAAAAAATTCCAAAACACATGCAATAATTTAAATTATATCAAAAATAAAGCATTGAAATGTCTTTATTACTTGCAAAACAATTAAAAAAGTTATTAATATTAGAATCTCTGAATAATTTAATTACATTCAAATAAATTATTGAATTTTATTTGCATATTATCAAATGAAATAGAATAGTTTTTTTATTAAATTGAAAGAGCTTTTCATTCTTTTTAATCAACATTAATAAATAATTAATTCATTATTTAATATTAGAAGCACAAATTTAATAAGATCTTAGTAAATGTTAATATTAGGTTCTTCTCTATCCAGGTGTGGAACACTCTCAAATTTAACACTTATACTTTAGTAAATATATATCTTATGTTTGCTTACCTTTTTTGATTTTTGAATAAGTAATTGAGAGTTCTTACAAATAGCAAAACAAATATTTTTTCTTTTGGCAAAAGGCTGAATCTCTTTTATATTGAGAGATGAATATATATTAATAAATAATTTTATATTTATCAAAGTGGAAATAAAATAAATGGAGAAAGTTTAAAAAATTTAGCTTCTGGTTTATCAAGGTGTACTAATCTTAAAATTCTTACACTTTGTCTCTCGTAAAATTAAAATTTTTGGATTTTATTTTTACATTTAAAAAAATAAGATAAACGAATCATTTTATTTGTTTATTTTTTTAATGTTGAAAACTAAAATTTTTAATTTTAAAAAAGTTTTATTGTTATGATTTATTTTTAATTTCAACACTTTGATTTCTTAAAGACGCAACGAAATTGGTGATGAAGATTGTTGTGAATTGGCTCTTGCTTTAGCAGATTGCTCTAAACTCTAAAAACTATGGCTTAATTTATTGTAAATTGATTAATTGTATTTTTAGTTTATTTATTGTTAGTAATAATTATTTTTTTATTCTAAAAAAATGTAAAAATATTTTATTTTTAAAAGAGGTAATAAAATAGGCTAATTGGGTTCTTCCTGCTTAGGTTCAAATTTAATTTAATGTTAAAAGCTATCTATTTTATCTATAAATTTATCATAGTAATATTTTCTCCTTCTTCATACTCATTTTTATTAAAAGATTTTATGATTTTTTATTTTTGCTATTAACTTTTTTTAATATGCCTTGACCAATTAAAAAACCTATTTATTTTAAATTTAAAGAGAAAACTATATCGGTCTATAGTAACTGTCATTATTTTGTCAAAAAATAAACAAAATTAAGAAATTAGTGAAGAAAAAAATTGATTGCTATGCTTTACATTGATTTTATAAATCAAAAATATTTTTTTCAAATAAAAATTAAATCAAATATTATCTATGTTGTTTGTTTTTTTGATAAATAATTGTTCTATCAGAATATTTCTATCTTAAAAAAGAAATTTGTTTGTTAAGAAGGAGCAAAATATATTAGAAGTAGCTTAGAAAAGTGCAAAATGATGAGTTCTTTAAATCTCGTTGTTTTGTACTTTTGGTAAAAAAGAGAAATTAATTTTTTAATCTAAATTATTTTAAATTCAATAAAAATTAGAAAATCATTTTACGAAAAATAATCTTTAATAATACAATAAATTTACTCAATTTGAAATAAAATTTGAGAACAAATAAATAACAATGGTCATTAATATATAATTCATACATCGATTATCTTTTTAACTAATTTCCTCTACTTTTTTATAATTTGATTCCTTATTGTAAATTTAGATTCTTTACAAAATAAATTGTTTCTATTAAAATATTCCTCATTTAAAAAAATAATTCATTCATTTTTTATAATCTTAAAAAAATCCATTAAAAATGATAAATTATAAAATGAAAAAACCAATAAAAAATTTTTTACGTTAATTAGAGTTTTAAATTTAAAAGCTTCTTGCAATTTTAGACAATTGAACACATACCAATACCACCTTTTTCTCTTTTTTTACATTTTAGGTAAAATAATTTTTAAAATAAAAATTCTAAAAAAAATAAAATGAATACATATTTAAATACAAAAAAATTAATAGACTCACTCGACTCATTGAAATTATTTGTCATAAACAAAAAAATTAAGAATGTGAAACCTAAGACTAAGAACTAAGTTATTAAGCTTTGGGCACATCACCAAAGGTGAAAGCAAGCTTATAGTACCATCAGTACCTAATGGATTTGATCTTTTAAAAGAAAATATAAAATGTAACTTTAAATTTAATAAAATTAGTGTTAAAAATTAAAATATTAACAAATATTTATTTTATTCTTAAAATGATAAATTTATTTTTTTTACTTGAGAACAACAATTAAACTATAGAGATTGGTTAATTCTTTAAATGTGAGACCTAATTAAGAAGCACCTTAAGCCCCAATTTAGTTCTACCTTTAGATATTTTTTGAAATAAATCTTTAAAGATCAGAATTTATTAATGTGCATTAAGCAAATTTGGTAATTTAATATTTTAATTCATTTTTAAATTTTTGTTAATTTTTTAAATAGTTTATTAAATATTAATAATTTTTTTTACATTAGATTTAAAGTCAGTTATGAGAGTTATGTGCAGTTTTTTAAAGAAGAACTTAAGCTAAAATAAATTCATCACAAATTTAGTTGTATCTTTAAAAAAATATTTTAAATGAATGACATTAGTTAATGAAAATTATTAGCGAGAAATAGATTTAAAGTAGAAATAATTTATTTACTTAAGTATTCTTTATTTTCCTCTGCTCAAAAATCTAAACACCACTGATAAACAATTATTAATAAATACTATCCTCATTTATATTTCCTGAATAGACAGAGCTGATAATTCTTGATAAATTTTTAATTTTTCTCCAATGAGTTTATTGAAAATCTTTGTAATTTGGAAAAAATGTATTATTAAATCACCAAAAAATTTTCAATTTCTAATTTTTATCCTATGAATTTCTTAAAATCTTCATCAATACATTTTTTTTTGACGTTTTGACACTGAGAGAATTATCAGCAATGCTAATAGAATTTTTGCTAATTTGAGACCAAACTGAATGCTTTTAAATGAAATAAATTATTTTATTAATAAAGTTTCAAAAAAATTGGATTTTTAAAGGACTAAAACTTAAATTCTGCTTTAGCAAATTGCTACAATCTTAAAATATTAACACTTACATTATCGTAATATTTTTCTTTGAGCAGTATGGCAAGTTAAAGAAGAGCTTAGAAACTTTTTTTTTTAAATTTAAAAGGAGAATCAAAGAAATTAATCAGATAAATTAAATTACTTCTTCTAAATTGATGAACTTTTTTTTTTGCTTCATTTTTATTATTTGCTTGCAAAATTTTAAAAAGAGTAATTAACTTTTTAGAAAAATCATTGAATTTAAATTATTACCTAACTTTACATATTCATTATCCTCAATATGCTAAATTAATTTCTTTAAAATTTTAGATAATCAATCAATTAATTGATTGGTTTATATTAGACTGAAATATAAAGGATATGTTTACATAAATTAACAATTATACTATTAATAATTTTAATACATATAACTCTAAGGTTTTATATGCTATACATTTTTATTAATTAGCTAGTAAATTTTATCTAGATAGAGGTAGTTTGGATAAAAAAATATTTAATGAATTAATTAATTTCATTCTTCTTTCACCCAACTTAGATAATTAAAAATTCACAAAGAAATAAGAGAAAATTTGGAAATTAAAAATTAAATAGAAAAATAAAGATCAGGTTGAGAAAAAAAAAGTGATTAAAATGTATTAAAATTTAAAAACCAAATATTCGGAGTGGCTGAAAAGTAAAGAGTTTGAATTAAAAAAGAATTCTGATTTAATGAAAGAAAGCTACCTAATGAATCACTCAAATATTTTAGTCCATACAGTGCCTTTAAAAAGTTAAAAGAAAGAATATGAATACTATCACTTTAGAAGAGTTGTGTTTATGCCAACTCACCTCTACGATAACCCTACATTCAACATTATTATTGGAGATAAAGTTATTGATTTACTGCAATGCATGTATGTTGTCACAAAGTAATCTGACAATGACAAAACAATAGTTTAGGTATAGCTTTAGAATTTTAATGATAATAATCAAAATTTACCTAGTTATCAAGTTTCATATAAAACCGATAAATATTAGATATTTATATAATCAGGAGTAGTTGGAGATAAATACATTATATTATCTATTCAATCAAGTGAAAATATTGATATTAAAGTGTTCAATCTAGATTTAGCTTTAGTTTTTGAGTATTAAAAAGAACTTTAAATTCATTTTGATGAAACATTTCTGTATAAAAATTTTTTTATTTAAAATTATTTTGATAATGAAATTGATTACCATGAGCCTGGCATCGTTTTTTTCCTAGGATTTTCTATACTAATAAGAATAGATTTAAACAAATCTTAAGTAACAACAAAGATTTTTGATGAATAGCACAAAATTTTACTGAGACTAATGCCTGTTACATAGAGTGAATTCAAATACTATTTTAAGAGCAGTAAAGTTAATTAAATTTAAGGATACAACTTGAATGATGAAGAATTAGTAGTCCTTTTTGTGATTCTTGATTACAAAATATATCAAATCAATATAAACAACTTAGAAATTATTAGATAAACTAACATGAATATTGAAAAAAAACAAATTTAATAATTTATCATACCTGTCTTTTCTGCCTTTGTAGTGCCTATTTAGATCAAAGATAGATAAAGAAAAACCTTTTCAAAATGGACATTTTTAGTAAATTGCAGCAAACATAATTATGTTTTGACAGATTGGAGAGAATAAAGTTTATTCAAAAAATAAAATCATTACTATGTAGATTCAACATTTTCATAAAGAATATTTATCCTCCAAGATAAAATTTACATAATAAAAAATGCTGCTATTTTTAGTTAAGGTTGGTCAAGAAAAGATTCTTCTGACTCATTTTATTTAAAAATTGGTAAGAAAAAAGGTGAGAAACATTACATACAAAATGGCTTTTAAAATGAATTGACATAAATATTATATTTTTCTGATAACTTTTTCATAAGAAATTTTTTTCATCCAATTCTTTACAAAAATGAGTTAACTTATCCATGTTATATGGAGAAAAAAAATGAAAACTCTTTTTATCATAGCAATTTTATTGGATTTCATTCATTCAAAGAATAAGCAGAGAAATAAGCTCAGTTCTAATTAAAAGAACTAAGTGATTTCGATGTTCATGAACTTGAGAATTCAAATACTCGCTTTTTCTCTTTCCAAGATAACTAAAATATTATTTTGTATAAAATTCTATAAAACAAAATAACCAAACAATGGTTTAACATAATTCTGTAGGAAAACTAGAAAATTCAAGACTATTATTTAAATCAAGATACTCTAGAACATTTTTTCACCACATATAAAAATTAAGCATATCAACTTAATTCTTACAAACTATCTACTGACAAGTCTTCAGAGCCTTCTTAAATTTAATAATTTTTAGATGAAATTATTTGCTATTCAAATTTCACTTTTGATGGAAAGTCTAGCCAACTATATTTACCTTTAGTTTATTGTTAAGGTTAAAATAAATATTTTTGTGTTTTTGATATTAATAAAAAGTAAATTATCTAAAAGACAATTCACTTATCTAAGCACACTAGAGGATTACTTTCTCATTACGATGAAGGAAGAAAGGTGTTTATTTTACTGTTCTTTAAAAGAATACATAACTCAAGTTATTTATTTTTTTACTAGCTAAACATGAACACATATAATTTTAAGTTAATTAACTTGCACAAATTTGAAAATGTTTTTGAAATAAACAACTTTTCTTAGTACTTAAAGGTGAAAAATAATAGTTTCAATGTTTTGATCCCAAATTTAAATCTTTCAATTAAATTCAATCAAAAGAAAAAATTTGAAGTTCAAAAAGCAGATAATGATTATCTAGCTGAATATGACTAGGAAAAAAAATATGAAAAGGATACCAAGAGGCAATATTTTTTCCTTAACAATACCAGTAAAAGAATTCTCTACTTAGGTTTTTACATTGGAAGAAATTTTTAAATACAAAATATGTTGAGTGTTTATGACAGTAAAAAGAAGGATATTTAGTTTGTTAACAAAGATATTATCTAATAAGATTTATTATTGTTATAAGAAGGACTAAGACCTGATCAAGACATTTTCATACATATTAACTAACTGCAAACAGGATAAATTTTAATCCATCATGGTTTGGATAAAATCAAAATTTTAAAATAATGATTGAATAAATAATATAATCTAAGTTATTCGATTGTTTTTCTATATTTTCTTTAATTGTTTTATTTAAACAATTTAAAAATTAAATAAAATTTTATTTTAAAATATCTATTTATTTTTTCTACACTTATTTGGTATTATAATAACCATTAATTTTTAAATAGTATTATTGCTATATTTTAACTATTATCTTTTTTTTAAATTTTAAAATAATTAATATTTTGTTTAAAACATTAAAATAATAATTATTTTTTAAAGCAAAAATGACTTTAAAGAGAAAATGAAATACTAAAAATTGTTTAGTGTTTAGAAAATAAAAGTTTTCCTATTAGCAAATATGTTAACTCTTTCAATCTATTTTTTCATATAAATACAGAGGTGAACTTAAATTATTATTTTCAGTAAATTATTTTCTTCTTAAAAAATCATTAAATTATTCATAATAAATCTTTAAAGCAAAATATTTAAAAAAGTTTTTAGGAACATTAAAAATTTTCATTTAAAACAAAAATTTTATTTGAAATCAAATGGAAAAAGTTAGTTAATTAATCATAAATAAATAAGAATAAATAGATCTATTTTAACCCAAAACTAAAAGTAGAATAAAATAATGTAATAGAATTAACCTATTAAAAGTTTTGAAGATGTAACTTATTTAATTTTCATGATTATAATTTGAAATTTATTTTAATTAAAGTTAAAGTTATTAAACTCTTCTTAGCTACCTTCTCTGAGTCACCTTGAATTATAATTTGAGTAAGTCAAATATTTTTTATGTATAAATATGCTTTGTTTATTATTTTAACAACTTTTTTAATGAATTATAAAAAGCAAAGACTAAATTTCTAAATTTGGTTTTGAAAATATTCTCTCTCAATTAGAAAAATGCATAAATCTTGAAACTTTAGAGCTAGGTATTGAGTAAGAAATTATTATTTTAATTTTAAATTGATTTCTTATTTTTTATTTTATTTTGACAGTTTGCATTTTTAAATTTAATATAAAATATATTTATATTGATAGACAAAGCGATATTAGTCCATAAGAAGCATGTACGAGAATAGGCTCTACCCTATAGAAATATACAAAACTCACTAATTTAACTCTTTAATTAGCGTAAAAATAGCTAAAGATTTTTAGATTTTATTACTTCAATAAAAATTATTAGTTGACTATTACATACATCTAAATTAGCAATAAAGCAATAAGTACTTTTTATTGTAAAGTGTATGCAAAACTTGACAAACTAAAATAATTTATTTTTTAGAAAGAAAGAAAAGTTGTACATTTTAGTCAATTATAATTTAATTGCATAAGTTATTGATATTTTTAAGTGAAGAAATCTACATACTTTTTTTTGTTGTTGTGATTTTTAATATACTAAATAATTATTTTGATATTTAACATTAATATATAAAGAAATAATGTACTAAGTGATAAGGGATCTTTAATTATGAGCCAAGCCTTAGAAAATTGTATTAATCTCTCATCATTGACATTTTGGTTGAGGTAAATAATTTTAATTAAACCTCGTAGAAAAGTGTTTTACATGTTTGTCTAAAATAATTCTATCTTTCTTTAACTATTTTACATTTTTATAAGGAATTTGTTTTTATTAATGTTTTCTAGTTCAAACGATATCACAAATTAAGGTGCTATAGATTTAGGTTCCTCTTTTGCAAAATATAGGAATCTCTGTGATTTGACACTCTTTATTTCGTAATAGTTCTTTTAATTAAATTATCTAGAATTAATTTCAAAAAAAGGAAGATAAAATTTGGATAACTTTTTCTTTTTTTTTAGATTGTTTATTTTTTGCAAATAATAAATGGATTAGCGCTTATTATTTCAAATGATTTTCATGGACAATAAAAAATATTTTTCTTAATCAATTTTTTGTATCATTTAAAAATCAATTTTATAAATAGACTAAATAATATTGAAAAAACTGGAGCACATGGTCTAGGTTAAGGTTTGTCTTAATGTTCAAATCTGTAAAAATTAAATCTTCTCTTTTCGTAAATCATTTATTTTAGTTAATTTTTATATTTGTTGAGTGTTTTTTATTATTTTAGAGTAATAATTATCACTATATTATTCATAATTTCATTCCTCTAAATTTTTTTAAAATCAAAATTCAAATAAACAGGGATTTCCAAAATTTTTAATGAAAAAAGGGATTTCATTTGACCTTAATTAATGAGGATTTCAATTATATAATTGTTCAATAAAATTTTCAATTTTATCACCTATTTTATAAATTTAGAATTAATTATTTAGTTTATGAATTAACTATTTATCTATTTTGAGTTTACATATATTTTATTTAAACTATTGATAGAGCTAATAAAATAGGAGATTAGGGTTTTGCAGATTTGACTTCTGCATTATCTAATTGCAAAAAACTCTTTAGTTTGGGTCTTATTGCAGGGTAAAAATTAAATTACTTTAATTCATTAAAATTATCTTTGAAAAGATTTTAATCAATTAATTTAACATTTTTTTCCTATTTTAAATATAAAATTAATAACTTGTTGGTATAATAGATCAAATAAAATTACAAATGTTGGAGTATTAAGCTTATGTTCAATTTTAACAAACTTCAACGGACTCTTAAACTTTGATGTCTTTCTTAAGTAAATTTTATTTTTAGTATTTTTTAAACAATGGCATTTAGAATGATTCAAAAAATTAATCATAAAGAAAACTTTTAGTCAAAAATAAAAAACTAACTAATTTCCTTCCTTCCACTAATTATTTGATTCATTAAAAGTTTTTTAATTTAACTGATGATTTTTATTCTTTAAATTCACTTTAAATTGTGCTTAATTTAAATAAATTTTATTTGCATATTAATAGATATAACAAAATAGATCAAGAAGTACTATTAAAATTGAAAAGAAAAGTACTTAAATTGAAGAGATTAGTTAACTGTTGTATTGAATTTGATTGATTTAATATTAAATAAATCATCCAATAATTTTTCTGTATAGACTTATTTGTACATTCAATATTTATCAAATACCATTAGTACTTTTTATTTCTTTATTTATTTCTAATTATTCAAGGTTTAATTTCATATTAATTTTATTTAGATAATTTTGAAAAAATGATAATTTCAAAAGATAAAAAATCTAAATGAGAAATTTGATCAACTAATTAATAACTTGAAATATTCCCTAATTACTTTCAAGTCTTTAATTTATTAAAAAACATAAATATTAATTTAAAAAAGAATTAAGACAAATAAACAAGTTATAATTTTAAGACAACATTTTTTATAGATTTTTAGCTTCATAATTTAGAATTTTTTCAAAAAATCAATTTAGAATATTTATATGAGTAAGATTTCATCTTTGTAATTAATTATATATAATTCAACTAGTCTTTTTGCTTTTATTAGTTTTTATCTTAATCCTTGTGCTCCTGCTTTACCTATCTTATTAGATCTTTTAAAAAATAAATTATAGGTAGACGTTGAATAAACAAATATTTAAAATAATAAGTTAGAAAAAGCTAAAAATTTTAATTAAATCTAAAATAAAAAATGAAAATTAACAAATTTAACTTAATAAATGTCAAGTAAATTAACCAATCACTCATAAATTACTTTATTTGTTTCATTCAAAAATGTATAATTAATATTGAATCATTCTTTTTACTTTAGGTCAAGAGTTAATGTTTTAAGATTAGAGCACTTTGCTAGCACTAATCCTAATTTTTATGCTCCTATTTCACCAATATGATTCATTCTTTTAATTATAAAGAATAAATATTTAATAAAGAAATGTTGTTGGAAAGAATGTGAAAAACATCCCATAAATAGTCAATTTATTTTTCCAAAAATATTTTATATTTTTTCAAACTAATTTTCAAATCTTTTAAAAACAGAAGCAGGACTTAAATTATTCTTTTAAATTCAATAAAAAATTATTATTAAAAAATCATTAATTATTCATAATAAATCTTTGAAGCAAAGTATTTTTAAAATTTTTTAGAGTGGGCCCAATATATCAAAAAACAGATTTTATATTAATTTATTAAGTTTATTAGATCATAAATACATCTAAGCAGTTTAATTATCTATCTTTTCATAAAGTAATCTCTTGAGTTTAGGAAAAAATTCATAAAATAATTATTTTTAAATTCTTCTTAATTAAAGAATAACATTATTTAAATAGCAAATTTAAAAAGTTTTTAAAAAAATGATTTTTTTGTTTTATTTTTTTTAAAGAAATATATTTTTTTTATTTAAACTGAATTTTAAAAAGGAGAATAATATTTTAATATTATTGTTTTCAAAAATCTAAATAATTTAAACCATGTGACTGAAATTTTTGTCCAACATATTAAAGAAGCCCAACATATAGAGATTATACTGTATATAAAACAAATAAAAATCAAATTTTTTAATTAATTAAATAAATAAATATAATTATATATTTTTTCAAAAAAGCAGTGTGCCACACATAATACCTACAAATTCAGTCAAACTAAACATGAAAATAAAAATTTATATTATGTAAGGATAATACTGTTTCAACATGGTTAGAGTTCTTTTTTAGTGCCCAATTTGAAAATGAGAATATTTTTTAAAATTGCTATTTATAAATATGATTTATTTGAAATGTATTTATTGAAGTTGATTTTGTTTGATTAGAAATCAGGCTAGTAAAATTTAAACAAAATGTCTTGATTCTAATTACATATTTTGTGATCTATTGATTAACATTTGATTTTTATGTATTATTGGAAGATAATTAAAATAGAAAGAGAGAAAGAAAGAAAGCTAGAAAAAAAATACCAAATTAATTAGTTTTAAAATAGATAGAAAAAATAGCTTGAGAATTAAATAAAAAATACAATTTAAATTTAAATGATTTTTGAATGTTTTTATTTTTGTTTTTACTTTCTATTTTATGTCATATTAAAAAATTCCTTTGTTGTTTTTAGTAAAAGTATGATGAATTCTATTAATTAAAATAATCTATGCTTTTTTAGATTACCAACAGATTATTTTTAGTTAAGTGTATCAGAATACATAAGTGTTTTACAGATTTTCCCATTCATATTTCGTTTTAAGATTCCTTTTTTTCGTTTATATGAAACATAAATGTAAAGAGAATAAAAAAGTAAAACAAATATTTTTTAAATTATTATCTAAAGTTAAACAAATGGCAAGTGTTCTAAAATAAGCAAGAATTATCATTAAAAAAAACGCTTTACTCAACAGAAGATCCTATGAATATTTAAGGGATATATTTCCACCAGCGATCTCTGCCATATTTAATATAGTATCTAGTAAAGATGAATTAACTTTAACAAAAGACATTTTTAATCTTAACATTTACTTGTATTTTATCAAAAGAAAACTCAAGCGCTCTTTAATTTGTAGCAGCCCTTTACCTTCCTCTTTCTCTTTCTGGCTTCTTAAGATCTTTTGTTTTCAATTTCATCAATGAAAAATCAGAAAAATACAAAGAGACTTAAAAAGTAATTACATATAACATCTCTTCATATAATGGCTTATTTTATATTCATTTTTAATATTAAGATTATGGGTCTTAGAGATGTGTCTTATAATTTAGGTTGGCTCATATTTAATTTTGCTAAAGCATTCTTAGTAAATAAATACATTCTTAATAATTAAATTAATTTAACAAGTTTTAATAAATATAAATATAAACAAATTAGATTGGAATTATTTACTTAGTCCCATGCTTAATTGCTTCATCTTTCTCTAATAGTACTTTAACAGCAGGAGAAGTAATATTGGCCTATGCTTTATTTATTTGTGCAGCTCTTAGCTAGTCATATATGTATACAACATTCTTTTCTCATCCTTAACTCCCTTCTGATTTAATAACTCTTATTCATTTAATCGCTTCTGCCTTACAGTACGTTGCAGCTCTTGACTCTGTTTAAGAAAATTTAAATTTACTCAATTTTTTATCCCTCTTTCCATAGACTTGTATTATTTTCATCTTTTTATCAGCTGGATGGAATCAAAATGAATCAAGTAATACTTTTAGCTATACTAAAATGGGTAAACATTACAGTTATGGAAATGGAATAATGATGCTAGTTATTGATACCATTATTTATTTCATTCTGTATTTATACTTTGATCAAGTAATTAATTTAAAAACTCCAAATTGAATTAAGAATTCAAACAATTTTTTCATTATCAATAGGTTATTAAAAACGAATATGGTACTTAGAAAGATCCTTTGTTCTTCATTAATTGGATTTGGAAAAAGAATCCTAAAAATAATTCATAGATTTATAATATAAATAAAAACAATAATGATGAAGAAATAAATGTCTCTCTTAATGAGATAGATTTCTCTTCAGCAAAATATAAAGAAGAATTTACAAATTTACACAATCTTTCTGTAAGTGTTAAAGTGAGAGATTTAGTTAAAAAATTTGGGGATTTTATTGCAGTAGATCATTTATCAATCACATTATATGAAAAGCAAATTTTTTGGTAATATTTTAAAATCAAAAAATGCTATTTTTACTGAAAATTATAATATTAATAAAGCTTACTAGGACATAATGGAGCAGGAAAAACAACAACAATATCTTTATTGACAGGACTACTTTCAAAAAATAAGGGAAAAATCATTATGAATGATTTAGATTTTGATTAAAACAAAGATTAAATTCGCTAAAATATTGGTCTATGTTAGTAAAAGGATGTTTTGTATGACAATTTTACAGTAGAAGAACATCTTTAATTCATAGGAAGAATTAAAGGGAAGGATGGAGCAGAATTAGATAATGAAATAACATATCTGATTAAGAAATGTTAGCTCTCAAACGAAGTAGGAAAAATTGCTAAAATTCTAAGCGGTGGAAATAAAAGAAAACTTTCTTTGGCTATGGCACTGGTAAATTTAAAATTAGCGTTTAAATTTAATTTAATTTGAGAAATTAAAATAGATTGGTGGATCAAAAATAGTATTTTTAGATGAGCCTTCAAGTGGATTAGATTTCAATGCAAGAAAAGAAATCAAATAAATTCTACTAGAGTTAAAGAAAGAACAAAGAACAATTATTCTCACAACTCATCACTTGGAAGAAGCAGAAGAATGCTCAGATCGTATTGCAATTATGGCTCAAGGAAAGCTCCTTACCCTTGGATCTAATGAATTCATCAAAAAAAATTTTGGAGTTGGCTATCATCTTACTATAACAAAAAAATCTCAAAATTAGTTTCTCTCAAGTTAAAAATCATAAATAAATGTAAACAACTAGAATGGAGAATAAGATTTTTAGAAAAAAGGCTTAGGAGAATACTAATTATCTGCTGAGAAATGCGATAGCATTAGACAAATTATAAATTAAATAATCCCAGAAGCAAAATATAATCCTTAAAGCCAAGCTGGAACAGTGAAATATACTCTCCCATTTACATCTAAAAAACACTTCTCAACTCTTTTTTCTACTTTAGAGAAAGATTCTGAGCTAAATCTAGATCTTGAGGCAAACACACTTGAAGATGCCTTCATTAACATTGGTATGGATGAATCTAAACATTTGTAAAATGACTCTAAAAATCAAGTAAAATATTCACATTTGTTTTTTTGTAATAAAAATATTATCCAAAAATTAAATTATTTTAAATTATAATTTCTTTTTACCACATTTTCTCTACCTTCTCTTGAAATCAGTTTAAAAAAAAATATTTATTTTTAAATTTTTTTTTGATTTTCTAATTTAAAAATCTTTATTCTTTCTTTACATTTTAAAGAGAAAATGTACAATGAATTGTGGAGAATAATAATTAACATATTTATTAAAATTTATATTTTTTATTTAATCAAATAGCAAGTATAAGAAAAATTCACAGACTTTTCAAGCATTCCAATTCCTGATTGCTTAAAGAAAGCTCCTATTTTTAATTTTGTAAATTAAACTTATGGATGTTTCTAAAGGAAATTATTTATCACAATGAGATCTGTTTCGATCATTGTCAGCTTCTTCTTACCTTTATTGCTTTAATTAGTTGGCGTATTTGTGGCTAATTATACCATAACAGAGGATACAATTGACAAAAATGATAATCCTGATGAATAAATTTCTGTTTAATTTTTATAAATCATCATTTTTGGTAAAATAAAATGAATTTTAATCTTTTTATTTATCTTTGTTTAAATTTATCAGGTATTTTTGGAATGATTGCTTACAATTTTGTAACAACAAGTTTTTGTGCAGTACCTGTGATGGAAAGAGAATTGAAGCTCAAATATTCTCTTAATGTAATGGGATGTAGAAGTTTACCATACTGGTTGGGAACATTTATATTTGACTTTATCTTTATTTCAATTAATCTATATATCTTCTTCATCATTTGCTTTATAATTGGATTTGATGCTGTTACTGATCATTTTGGAGAATTTTTTGGTCTAACTTAACTTTTTATCTTTGCTATTATTTGCTAGTCTTATTTCATTTCTTTCTACTTTGAGAAATCTCAAACTGCTTACAAAGTATTTATTTTATTATTTCTTATTCATATTTAAATTAATCAATTTTTTTAAAATTAATTTATCAGCTAGTATTTTTTGTTAACTATTTCTTTTTTTACACAATTCCATATCTTATTGCTTCTCAGTCTAAAACTGCTTAGGTAAAATTTAAATGCTATCTAAATATGTATTAATTCTTTTAATAATAAAAGGGATATATGGTGCTTATTTCTCCTTATCTATGCTATAATATTGGAACATAATTAATTTCTTCTGATACATTACCTTTCCGTGATTAATATAATGAAAAAAATTACCCATCATGGTAGAATGAAGTATGGTAATATATTATTATCCTCTTAGGTTAAGGTATTGTCTATGCTTTAATAGCTTTAAGAAAAGAATCTAGGATGAAAAAATTGAAAGAAGATCCAAAAGTAGATTATAAAGAATTCGAGAATCAAGCTATTCCTGCTGAAGTAGCTGCAGAAGATTAAAGAGTTTCTAATATAAATTGTTCAGATAAGATAAAAGTATCTCATCTCTATAAAACTTACTAAGTAGATAAAAAAAGACCTCCTTATACTGCTATTAAAAATAACTCTTTTGGTGTCTAAAATGGTGAAATATTAGGTTTACTCGGACCAAATGGTGCAGGAAAATCTACTACTTTCAATATTTTAACTTCTTTTATTCCTAAGAGCGAAGGTAGTGTTAAACTCAAAAACACTGAAGTAGAAAGTGGTTTAATGGAAGTTTATTAAGATGTTGGTATTTGTCCTCAATTTGATAATTTATATGAAAATTTGAATGTGTTTGAACATCTTCGCTTATTTGGTAGAATTAAAGGCTTATAAGGTAAAGATCTTAAAGACAGTATTGATTATTTCTTGAAGGTAATGCAATTAGAAGATTATATTCATAAAAAAACATCTCAACTCAGTGGAGGTAATAAAAGAAAATTATGTGTAGCTATGGCTCTTATAGGAGGTCCAGACATGCAATTCTTTGATGAGCCATCTTCAGGTGTTGATCCTATTGCTAGAAGGTAATTTCATATTATTAAAAAATTAAAATAAATTCTAAATTAAAATATAGATTCTTATGGAACACTCTTAGTCAAAGTTTAAAACTAAGAAATGGAGCCATTGTTTTAACAACTCACAGTATGGATGAAGCAGAATGCCTATGTTCAAAAATAGGTATCCTGGTTAATGGTAAATTTATCTGCTTTGGAACACCCTAATTCTTAAAAGAAAAGTATGGTGAAGGGTATAAAATTACATTTACAGCTTAAAACAAAGAGGAAGCAATCTAAAAAGTGCAATAATAATTCTAAACAGTCAAAATCCTAAATGATGAATCTGAGAATGAATAAATTGCTCTAATTTTGCCATATAAAAATTTTTCTCTAAGTAAAACATTTGATTTCTTTGAAAATGATTTGTGCTAAAAATAAGGCTAAATAAAGGATTTTTAAATATCTTAAAGCTCATTGGCCTCCATTTTCGTTTATTTCTCTCAGTTCTAACAAAGTAATGGAAAATGAGTCTAAATAAAATTTATATAAAATGATAAAATTTACATTTAATTTAAAAACTGGATTGTATTTACTACTTACTTACTTACTTACATATGGATTTATTTTTAATTTATAATAATTAAATTTTTATCAAATTTTCA
>JH720309.1:1051202-1071715 GCA_000231825.2 Tetrahymena elliotti 4EA | reverse complement strand
CAAAAAATTATTATACAAACTTAAATTTGAAAATTTATTAAATTCTTTTTACAAAATATTAAACGCTATTTAAATTATTTTCTCTTTTATAAAAATTATATAATTTCTTCATTTTTGTTGTTTATTTTGTTAACAAATTTCTGATTAATTTGTTAGTTAGAATTAACCAGTAAAGATATCTGATAGATTTAACCTTAAATATTATTTAACTATTTTAAATGTAAAGATTTTTAATTTGAATGAAAAAAATAATTTAATGTTCTTATGAATAGTATATTAGTTAACTAAAAAAAATCAATGAAATTAATCCATTTAAAAACAATTTAAAGCTTTTTTAATATCAATAACCAAATTTATTTAATTGGCAATTAAGGAGATAAAATACATACCAATTTAGAAAATTGATAAGATGAAAACGCATGTTTTCAAAAGGTAAAAACTGTAACTACCAAGAAAATATACTTTCTTTAAAAACTATGGAGTTAAATTGGTATCTTTCTCATAAACTATTTGTTATTTTTAAATATGAGAAATACATTTTTTTAAAATTTTGAGAAACATTTGAAAAAATTAATAAAATAATCTAGTTTTATTTGATTGAAATGATGGAAGAAAACGAAAACGAAATATTAAATTCGATGAATATTATAATAAATATGGACACAAAGAAATTAATATTTCTTATTTTATTGAAATTTTTTATAAATAAACAGTGAAAGATCATTTTTTAATTTGTTTTTTATTATTTTGTTTGTTGATCATATATGATGTTAATCTAATGCAGTGTCTGCAAGAATCTTAGTTTGAGAATAATCAGCTGCAAGATCATGATTAACATCTCTGTGATGTTCTTCATCTTTACGAACTGCATAAATTACATCTTCGATTGTTGCGTTTTCAGGTAATTTCCAATAATCGATAGCAATTTAGGGAGCTTATTTAGTTTTCCAGTGACTTATTGGACTATTTTCTTGGTTAATAACCTCAATACAATGAGTATAAGTTTTAACTGCTTCTTCTTCTAGATAGCCAACAATTCTATGGCAAACTCTAGGGAAGAATTAGTAGAGAACTCCAAACATGAGCACATAATTAAATTAAGCAGAGACTACTCCTAACCTGAAGAGTATAGTTGGCTTTTAAATTTTTAAGAAAGTAAGCAAATGCATTCTTTCATTTTCAGCTTCTTCAAGTAAGACATGAATCCAACCATAATCACGTTCCATTCTTCTTAATGAACGTAAATGTCTGTGCATGGCAGCTACAAATCCAGGTACACCAGCAACAGTTTCCAGGAATACCATTCTATTCAGCCAATCTCTTTCTGTCAATACTCCATTTTTCTATTACCAAGGGAAAACTTTTTTATAGCCACTCATAACATCAAAGCCAGCTCTCATACTCTAAATAAGGTAATGAGATAACTTATCTCCAATATTCTTAGGCTTGAAATGTGTAATTTAAACATTTTACACATCCTCTTTAGTCCATATTGGGTGTGGCAAAACATAAACTCCAGGCCTTTCCTCAACAGAAACAGGATGATTCTTGATTTTAGTTTGGACTTCTTTTGTCTTTTAAGCTTGACTGATGGTATTCAGAGTATTCTAGAAAAAGTTATTTTCTGGTCTGTATTGCAAATCTGATTTAAAGCTTCTGGAAACAGAAAAAAGCATATTATTTGTTTTGTGCATTTATGAGCACTTCTTGAAAAGATTTGATCTCATAATTATTTTAGTCAATTTAAGGCTAGTTGTTATAAGCTTTTTATTTCTATTTATTTATTTAATTATAAATTTAATCTTATACTACCTGAAATGTGAATTTAAACTGGAAAAAGTTTTAGAAAATTCTTGAAATAGAAAGGTAAATTTGATAAGATAATTCGCAGTTAATCAGGATAGTAAAAAATTAATTAAATTGAAATATTATGATAAAAACCAATATGGTGTGTTAAGTAATTATCTATTCTAAATTGATGCATAATATTAATAACTCCTAGATTTTCAATAGATTGTTTTAAAGAAAAACTCTATTTCTGCTGAATTTAAAAAAGGAACTCTCACAACCTCACAAATATCATATCTAGAATTAGTAAAAGCAGACATTTTTAGAACTTTCTAATTTTTATTTTAATTATGCAAATACTGATGAGGGTTCATTGAAAAATAAATAGATTATACAAACTTAACTTTATAAAATGATCAAATTTAAAGCAGATAAATTTAAATCAATATTAAATAAAAATGCAATTTCTTTTCTTCTTTTCTTTTATTATTTTCTAAAATTTCAATTCACATCATTAATGTTTTAATATGGTATGTCTTAGTTTTGATATTGCAGGAGATACTGGAAAATGTTATTTATTTATTTAAGGAGATAAGAATTGATGTTACATTCTTTTAAGGAATAATAATCTGAGTAAATAAATATCATTTGTGAAATATTTTATGAACCAAAAATAGATTTTTGATGAAACTATATCTTCTGCAAAATCTTTAGGAATAAAGTCATTACATTACTATCAAGACTAAAACTAAATACATCATAATATTATAGTATTATATTAAGTATTTACTAATAGATAAATTAACAACGTATTTTGATTTTGACGATTAATTAAAAAAAAATTATCAAATATTCATTCAATAATTTGTAATGTTAATTTTAATACTTCATGTGATAATTGATTACCCATCTTTACAATTTATTCAAAAAATAATTGATGGACAAATAAATAAATAAATAAATAAATCTGATAGAAGATTTTCAGCTGAAATTACTATTTAATCTTTTTTGACCATTTTTTGAAAAATAACTCAAAAGTTATTCATTTATTTATCATAAAATAAATTCATCCTTTTTAATATCTTTATTTGTAAAACTTAAATAAAATTTAAGAAATTTTATTTTTCATTCAAAATAGGTGAATAAAATAATTAAATAATAAAAACTAAAAAATATTATAAAATCAATTGATGAAAAAATTAATGGTATTTGATTGAGCTAATTATTAATTCTCACTTTTACTTAAAAAGTAATTTAAAAACTAAAACTAAAATAAAATATTTACAAAAAATGATAAAATAATTTTGACAGAAATCTTAATTTGATGCATTAAATGCAATAAATACTTTTATTTGAATTAATGAATAATCACAAACAAATTTTGCATTTTTTTGATAAAAATTAAATTAATTTAATCAGAAACAAAAATAAATTAACTCTTAGTTATTTTACGGTTTATTTGATTCTAAAAATCATTAATAATAATTTTATGAATTCTATTTTATTACATTTTTTTGTCAATAATTATTAAAAGAGAAAATAATTAGGGAATAATATTTTGTAATATTATCTAAAACTATTTTTTCATTGTAAGCATTTAGTTTTTATAAAGTTCAATTGTATACAAAAATAAAATAGAAGATTAATTAATAATTTAACATTCTTTTATCAAATCTGTTATTAAAATAGTGAATGTGTAGAATTCATAATATTTTTTCTTATTAGCTCTAATGAATAATAATGAAATTATAAAAAATAAAATATTATTTAGATTAAAGAAACAATGGAGTAATTCTACATAGAATATATAATAGGAAATAAACAATTTTAAAATAGAAAATTTTTTTTATTGATTTATTGATTTTCTATAAATGAGTAACAGCAAGTTTAAGGGTAACATCTTTATGATGTCCTTCTTGTTTATTTTCAATGGCCTGGGGGAAAAGGGTTGGGCTTCTTTTAGGAGTAATCATCAGCAAGCTTGTGGTTAACATCTCTGTGATGCTCTTCATCTTTTCTAACAGCATATATAACATCTAAGAGACAGGCATTTGGGGCTAAATTCCAATAATCAATTGAGATTTTAGGAGCTGGTTTAGTTAACCAGTGGTGAATTTCAGATCCTTCTTTTAAAGCTGTTTGAATGCTATGAGTATAAGTCTTTACAGCTTCTTCTTCAAGATATCCAACAATTCTGTGGCAAACTCTTGGATAGAAGAAATAAAGAATTGAGAAAAGAGCAACATATCCATATTGAGCTAAAATAACACCTGTTCTAAAGAGTAAGGTGGGCTTTTAGACTGCTAAAAATGTCAATAAGTGCATTCTTTCGTTTTCAGCTTCTTCTAAGAGAGTATGAATCCAACCGTAATCACGTTTCATAGATCTTAAAGAACGTAAATGTCTATGCATGGCTGCAACGAATCCTGGAACACCAGCTACAGTCTCTAAGAATAGAATTCTGTTAATCCATTGTCTTTCAGTCAAAGAAGCATTCTTAGACTACCAAGGGAAGACCTTTTTGTAACCACTCATAATATCAAAACCATATCTTAAAGATTGAATGAAAAATTTTGCAAAGCGATCTCCAAAGTTAGCTGGTTCTAAATGAGTGATGCTGACATCTTTTACTTCATCTTCAGTCCACACTGGGTGAGGCATAGTCCATCTACCAGTTTTTAATTGTTGTTCTTTCTTTTCAATTTCTTTTTACTTCTGTTCAGGAGTCATTTAAAAGCTACCAAATTTATAGTTTGGTAAAGATTTAAAGAGAGATTTTTGATGACTTTAACTTCTGAAAATGTTTACACTTCTTTTAGAGAGGAAATTCATTTTTTTAAATTTGTTTTTCTGATTATATTTGTAGAGATTTTATTTTATTAATTAATTATCTCATTAAAACAACTTATTATTCATAACATTTGAATAATCTAGCAAGCATTCACAACTTAATGAATTTTATTTTAATTCAGAATTTTACTGTATACTTTAATAAGAAGATACATTTTGTCAAGGGTCAAAGAAATTTTTAATAAATTTATTTAGACTTTTTTTTACTTATGTTTAAATAGTTTTTGTTGAGTAAAAAGTGTTACATAATACGTTAATTTATATACAGCAAAAAAAAATTTGATATGAAATATAACTCAAAACAGTCAAGAATAGATAGATTTAAATATTTCAGTAACTTTCATAACTATTTTCACTTTTAAATTTAATCTATTTGCCTAATTTAAATTCGTAGTACAACATAATAAAGTTTCATATAAATTTCTTATTCAAGTTAAGCCAGACTAATTTACTATTTCTGATGAAAACTAGAAAGGTTTCTCGAATTTTCTGAGAAAACAATCCAATTCATTCAATTTGAAATGAACTTCTTTTGCTCAAAGCATATAATACTCATAAATAAAACTAAAACAAATATCGATAAATAAACAAGTTATAGAGATATCATTAAACTCTAAATGAAAGAAATCCAATCATGCATTATGGTATTTCTATTTTTATTTGGAAAACAATGATGAAATTTCTGGAATTCAAAAATTGAGGGTTTATAGCTTAATCTCTTTAAATAAATAATTTAATGAAATCTCAAGCATTTAATTTTAAAAGATAGCCTATAACTAACCAATATAAAATCCTATCCTATTTAATTTTTAAAATAGCTAGATTTAATAAATTAAATTAGATAGTTAAATTACATGAATCTTAAAGTATAATAAAAAAAGCTTACATTGGCTTTCATTTATAAAATAGGTAAATTACTTGATAAATTTACTTGAAATCTAATAAGAAAAGGGATATATATCTGTTAATTTTAACATACAAAAAGCTAAAGAAATATAAAATAATAAAAACCAAAGATATACTATCAAAGTAACAAATGCATAAAAACATTCTATTTAATATTATTTTACTCGCATTAAATATAAAAAATAACTCTTAAAATAAAACCATTTTTCAATTTTTGATTATGGATTTTATTTACTATTATAGTGGATTTTTTTTACAATTATAGCAGCTTTTAATATAAAATTAATATTTGATGTTAAATATTAGTTTTTTTCTATCCTTGAATTTAGTTAAGAATATTTATTTTAGCTTTGATGTATTACTAATTTATGATCTACCAGCTGAAAATCATAATTAAAACAATTAATCTAAAGCTATTCATATGCAATAGAAAAAAGTTAATGTGGAAGATAACTAATTTATTTTCATTAGATAAAAAACAATCTAATAAAATAATTTAATGTTATTTACAAGGCTGAAAAATTTAAAGAAATAATAAAATAGATTAAATTATTTATTTCTAATTTAGAACTGTAAATTTTACCTGTGATTTGAAAAAGAACTTAAAAAAATAGTTAAATTCAAATATGTGAAGTAACCAATTTTCATTTTTGAGCTCTTTCATGTATTAATAAGAGATAATAAAAATTATTCTTAAATCTCTCCTGTTTATTGCAAATCCTCTTCTCTGAGTACAAAAAATTAAATAAATAAATATAGATCGGTTTTAGATAAAATATCCCTGCTAATAAAATATTTTAGTTTATAATTTGTAAATAATTAAGTAAGTTTTGCAATATTTATATTATAGTCATTTTCTTTTTAACTTATAATAAAAAGATGGCTTTTGTTTTTTTATCTCTTTAAATCAAACTAAATTTTTTATTTAGTTATTTATTAGTAGTTTAAGTGGTACTTTTAAAATCTTTTATTTTACTAGTCTCTAAATTTAAATAAATTAAATTTTTAGGATGATATTTCAAATAATAGATTTTGAATATTTTATTTCAATTAAATTTCTTTTTTCATAATAGAAAATCACTAATAATATTGAAGAAACTTGTAGTTGTTTAACATTAAAAACAGTTTTAGGAATACCACTCTATTCAACCAATCTCTTTACGTCAATTCTCAAATTTTTCTATTACCAAGGGAAGACCTTTTAAAATCCACTTGTAACATCAAAACCAACTCTCATAATCTAAATAAGGTAATGAGATAACTTATCCCTGATCTTTTTTGGGATTAAAATGCACAATTTAAACATTTTAGAAATCCTCTTTAGTCTATATTTGGTGTGGTAAGACATAAATTCCAAGCTTTTCCTCTACAGAAACAGGAAAAAGTTATTTTCTGGTCTGTATTGTAAATTTGAAATAAAGTTTCTGGAAACAAGAAAAAGTATATTTTTTGTTTTGTGCATTTATGAGCACTTCTTGAAAAGATTTAATCTCATTATTATTTTAGGTAATTTAAATCTATTTGTTATAAGCTTTTTATTTCTATTTATCTTATTTAATTATAAATTTAATCTTATACTTCCTAAAATGTGAATTTAAACTGGAAAAAGTGCTCGAAAATTCTTGAAATAGAAAGGTAAATTTGATAAGATAATTCACAATTAATCAGAACTACAAAAATTAATTAAATGAAAAAATTATGATAAAAACTAATATGGTGTGGTAAGTAATTACCTATTCTTAATTGAAAAATTATATTATTAACTCCTAGATTTTCTTTTGATTATTTTTAAAGAAAAATTCCATTTCTGCTGAAGATAAAAAAGTACCTTTTAAAACCTCAAAAATGTCATATCTAAATTAGTAAAAGAAGAAATATTTAGAATTTTCTAATTTTTATTTTAAATATGCAAATACCGATGAGGGTTTATTGATTATAGAAACTTAACTTTATAAAATGATAAAATTTAAAACAGATAAAAACAGTTAAAAATATATAGAAATAAAAATGGAATTTCTTTTCTTTTGCTATTTCCAAAATTTCAATTCCTTTTTATTATATTTTATTAACAAATATAGTATGGCAAACTTTTAATTTGCTATTGTTAGAGATACTGGAAAAAGTTATTTATTTAAGGAGATATTATTGATATTAATTTTTTATGAAATAATAATCTGAGTAAATTTGTTTAACTATTTTATGTACCAAAATGTTAATTTTTAGTGAGTACAATCTCAGCAAAATCAATATGAATATTAATAGAAAACAAAATACATCAGATATGATTGTGTTATATTAAGTATTTAATTTGAGATAAATTAATAATGTATTTTGAGTTTGATAATTAATAAAAAAAAATTTTCAAATATTCATTCAATAATTTGTTTGTGAAATTCTAAAAAATCAAATTAAAAAAAATTTATTTCATTCAAAATAAGGTTAATTAAAATAATTATTTAAATATTTTGTTTAAAATAATTATTTAAATATTTTGTTTAAAATAATTATTTAAATATTTTGTTTAAAATAATTATTTAAATATTTTGTTTAAAATAATTTAAACGCTTTATTTTACTTTTAAAAAAATGAAAAAATAATTTTAACATTAAGATAAAATACAGCAAAGAAAATTTTGATTGCAATGAATAATAATAGCAAACAAAGATTTTGTATTACTTTTTTGATTCATAAAAATTAATTTTAATTTGACCTGAAATAAAAGCAAATTAGATCTTAATTATTTTACAATTAATCTTAAGCTTAAAATATATTAATAAAAATTTATCAATTCTATTTTCATTACTTGAGTAAATATTAATTAGGGTATAATATTACTTAATATCTAAGCATTTAGTCTAAATAAAGAGTTTTATGTAAAAAGAAGATAGAAGGTTAATTTTTTTATTATGCGAATACTCTTTTATTAAAATTAGTAATTTTTTTTTTTCTTCTAAATTGTTAAATTTTTAAAATAATAAATGAGATAGAATTCATAAAAAATTTTCTGATTTACATAAAATGAATGATAGATAATCAAATTCTCAAAAATAAAAAAAATTTTGAGATTAAAGACTCTCTCGAATAATTCTAGAATTTTTAAAAAAGAAACAAATAATTTGAAAATAGAAAAAAATTTTTCATATTTATTCATTTTCTTACAAACATGCTGGTAACGTGTCCTTATTTAGTGGCTTTTAATCAATGGCCAGGCGAGAAAGGGCTGGGATTCTTTTAGGAGTATTCATCAGCAAGCTTGTGGTTTACATCTCTGTGATGTACTACATCTTTTCTAACAGCATATATGACATCTAAGAAACAGGCATTTGGAGCTAAATTTCAATAATCAATTGAGATTTTAGGAGCTGGTTTAGTCAACCAGCTGTGAATCTCTGATCCTTCCTTTAAAGCTGTTTCAATACTATGAGTATAAGTCTTAACAGCTTCTTCTTCAAGATATTCAACAGTTCTGTGACAAAATCTTGGAAAGATGAAATAAAAAATTGAGAAAAAGACAACACATCCAGCTTGAGCTCAAACAATACCTGTAAAGTAGGACTTTAAACTGTTAGAAATGTTAATAAGTGCATTCTTTAGTTTTCAGCTTCTTCTAAGAGATTATGAATCTAACCTTAATCATGTTTCATAGATTTTAGTGAACGTAAATGTCTATGCATGGCTGCAACTAATCCCGGAACTCCAGCCGCAGTCTCTAAGAATAGAATTCTGTTAATCCATTGTCTTTCAGTCAAACAAGCATTCTTCTATTACTAAGGGAAGACCTTTCTCTATCCACTCATAATATCTTAAAGATTGGTTGAAAGATGTTGCTAAGCGATCTCCAAAGTTAGCTGGTTCAAAACGGGTTATGTTGACATCCTTTACTTTATCTTCAGTCCACTCTGGGCGAGGCCTAGTACATCCACCAGTTATTAATTATTCTTCTTTCTTTTCAATTTCTTTTTGCTTCTCTCCAAATTTATAGCTTGGTAAGGCATTCAAGAGAGATTTTTGATGATTTTAGCTTCTCAATAAGTTTATACTTTTTTTCTTGAGGAAATTCATTTTTTTGAAATTAGTTTTTCTAATTTGATTCTTAGAGATTTTATGAATTAATTAATTATCTAATCTAAACAACTTATTATTCAATATAATGATATGGATTGAGTCTAATTAAATTTAATAAAAGGTCGTAATTATAATGATTTGTATAAGAAATGAATGAATAAATTATGTAATTTTATTTGATGAAAAACAATATGTAAAATGTATTATTAATTTATGTAATTAGCTGTATGTTTTTTATGTTGTAAACTTAATTTATTAAATTTTTTTTTGAAAAACAAATGATATTTTAAAAGAAAAATGAAATAATTAAGATGTTTTTATTTACAAAATTGTTCGAAGATCTAAAATATATTAAATTATGACAATCTTATTCAGATACTCAAATTTTTGGTTTTAGAAAAAAGTTTAAAAACAAAAATATTAACTGAATGATGAAATAAATTTTATTAACAAATACCACATTTCTTCTTTTTACTATTTGTTTGTATTCAACATGTCGAGATTTATTTCTAAAAAAAATATAAAATAATTTTTAAAAGTATTGTTAAATTTGTGAGTATACTAACAAATAAAATAAAGGTACTCGTTTTTATTGTTCGACTCATAATGTCAGTGTTTTCCCAATTGTTTGTTATGACTTTCATCAAAAAAACTTAAAAATTCATGAATTGTCTGATAGCAATAGCAAAAATAATTAATTTAAATAAATATCTTATTATGAAAACTATTTGCTGCTATATTCTATCGTTTAATAGCATTTTTATAATATTTATCTCTCATTTAGTATTATATAATTACTTAAAACTCCCCTACCGAAAGGGTAGAATAAAAATATCTCAATTTATTTTTGAAACTTCTCTGTCAAAAATTTAGTAATATTTTTGATATGACTAGAAGTAAGATGATATTTAATTCATAATTATAACTTTTTAGCAAATAGTTAAATTTAATTTCATTCATGTGTTTATCATTTATTATTGTAAGAATCTAATTAATTAAGAAATAGTACTACTAAATTTAGTCTATTAAAAATCAAAAAACTAATAGTAAGTAATTTAATATAATCAAATTATTGATCTAGTTAAAAAAACTTTATCTATTAGTAAAATAAGAAAAACTGTATTTGTTTCATTTTTTTAAGGTATTTTAGAAAGATTCTCCTTCAAATTCATACCTTGCCTAAAAAAATGAAGATTAAATTATAAATTAAATGTTTCTTCTCATTTAAAAGATGGTAAATAAATTATTTTCTCAGTTATGTTTAAGGAGTTGTTAATCCTTTACTGTTTAACTCTTTTTAAAATAACTGACTTGTTTTCTTATTAATTATACTCTAATTGATTATTATTCTTTTTAATTAAATATGCATAACAATTATAATTTTATCGCACTTTTATTTATTCCTAAAGTATCAGTTTTTATGAGTCAAAATAATTAATAAATTGGTTATTAATTAATATAACCAGCAGATATTATTTATAATCTCAAAAGAAATTATCAGAAACCAATAGTTTATCTCTATCCAGCCTAACCCCCAAAATTTAGTAATTAATTAGTACTATAAAGGTCTCAAAATTTAATACTTAATAAATTAAGACTTGATCTTTATCATTAATTTATTAAATTATTTCTCTTATCTAACTTCTTTTAAAAAGCAAATAATCTTAAAAACTCTAAAATATAATTAATTTAAAACAAATATACAACAAACAAATCAATCTTAAAAAAATACTTAAAAAATAAGCAAAAAATGATTCCTACTCAAGAATTTGATACCTAATAGATTGCTCCTATCTATTCATAACAACCAATTAATGAATACCAACAATAACTTTAGAAGATCTAAAGTCAATAACAAGCTGTCTAGTTATCAAAAGTAAAATTCGATGTGCCTTAAAACTGGATTTCAGAAACCACTCGTCTCAGATTCACTGAAAGCTTCCTCTGTTATGGAAAATCTACCACTTATGTCTAAACTCAAAACTTTGGAAAAATCGAATTCTACAGAGAAAAAAGCTGCAAAATTGCTTGTTGCAATCCAAAAATGCTTTGCTCTTGTTATGAACATCAAGAAATCCCCTACAAGTTCTAGAACCTCCCTAGTGAAGGATGCCCTATTCAAATCGAATTATGCTGCAAAAAGACTGCTATGATTAGATACAAAGGAGTCATCCTTGGTAAGGTTGAAGCTCTTATTTCTGGTAGTTGTGCCAGTACCCCAAGATTCATTGTTAAGCATTCAGATTAATCCAGATCTCCCATGGTCTTGATTCCTATAGTTTCATGTGCTAACAGAATGGATGCCATTTTGAACTATGCTTGCAAGTTACCTAAAAAGATTGATGTTGTTAGAGATGGTTTTCCATTAACTTAGATTATTAACTCTCATGAAGCTAATAGTATGTGTACTTTACCTTGGAATGAGCAAAATGCCTTCTATGGAAGAGGTGAAATAGTATTTGAACCTACTATGAAAGATGATGAAAAGATCTTGCTTGTTTGTGGTTGGATTATCTAACAAGCTTACATGTCTTGTCTACTCTGAAGAATGATTTCCCCGTAACCTTCTTTTTCTCATCTTATAATTGACTTCTTTCCTCATATATAAAAATAATATAACTAACTAATTTTTGTTGATTAAACAAATGTTTATTTTTTTTAGTAAGAATACTCTTCTTTTTTCTTGCTTTTATTCAAAAACTCACTCAAAACGAAAAAAATGATTTGTGTTCAATAATATATTTGAAAGTAGAATGTAAAATATGATTTTCAAAAGAATAGTTTTTGAATTAACTTTTTTTTTTTTGATGAAGAAATCTAAATTTTTTTATCAAACAATTTAATTGCTTTATTAAACATTTTAAATTAATTTAAGAAAGATCCAAATTTCATTTTAAAAAACCTTGGGTAATAAGCTACACTCTTTAATCAGCTTTTAAATTCAAAGTTTTTCTTATAATATATTTACTTCTTAGTATTTGTTTATATTTTTTAAATGAAATGCGAATCTAATAAAAATAAATTTCTAAATGTTGAATAATAAAAAATATTTCCTAATCTTAATATCATCCAAATAAATTTTTAAGTATGAATAATTAAAAAATATTCCTTCGTTAGAGATATAACCCTCTGTCTATCCCCCTTCTATGTAAATATTTATAATTATGTGAAATATTTTTAAAACCATATTTCGGAAAGTTTCTTATTGATAATAATTAGCATTTATAACTAAATAGTTGATACCTGATTTATGTAATTACCTAAAAAAGTATGTATCTGTAAATGTATAAAATTTTTTATATCTATCTTTATTTATAAAAACTAGAAAATTTTCTAAGATATTTTGAAACATCTGAGGATAGCAAATATTTAGGGTATAAGAACAAGAAAGATATTAATTGTCTATATTTGATATTGATTTATCCATGCTTGAATTTTGATAGATCTATACTGATTTTAATATAACATTAAAAAAGATAGTTCTAGTGAAAAATTATAAGTAAAATATTCTCTCTTTGTTCAATTAAATTAATCAAAGAAAAGCAAAATAATTAGTTCAAGCATTGATTTTTTTGCTGCTAATTTTTTAATTAATTTCAAAAGCTAAAATAACTATTTTTGCAGCTCATATCTTAATATTTCTTACTACTAAAATAGCTTTCAACTAAATAATCCTATAAAATATTGCTTTATAAAAATGAGCAAAAAGACATTCATTCATCATTTTTAGAATACGATTTATGACAAAATATAACCTAGTTAGTATTTTAACAATCTTAAAAAGAATTAAAAATCTTCAAATCTAGTTACTATTTGTATGTTAATAAAAAGAAAAGGCAATCTTAATAAATTCCTTAATTTGATTCATCAAAAAAGAAAAACTTCATTTTAAAATAAATGAATAAATTATATTAAATAAATATATTATGAATTGTTCTTCTTGTTTTTGTTTAACAAAACAAAATAATTTTTATTCATCATTCAAAATTTTTTAGTATTAAAAAAGATAATACTCATTCATTTACAAATTTAGCAAGTAAAATTAACAAAATATTGATTTTGATATGATTAAAATCATTCATTAGTCCAGTTTTCTATCCAAATGAGTAGCCTAATTAAAAATCAAAAAAATGTTAATAATCTAAATTTAAATAAATTATGAATGATATTTTTAATGTTTTTTGTACCTTTAAGAATAAATTTAGAAATTTTTGTTTTTAAACATTACCTTTTCAATTTGAATGAAAGAAATAGAAATTGTTTGTAAAAAGCTTGAATAATTTTAAAAAAGCAAATAAAAACAAATAGAATCAATAAACTCAACTAAAAATTAATCAATTTCTAATTTTCTTTGATGTTAATTTTTAGCAAACTAGTTCATTGTAAACAAAGCATGAGTTTTTAGGATAATTTAAAATTAAAAAAGGAATGATAGACCATCTTGAAAAAAATAAAATACAATGCTTTGACTAAATTGTATAACTCAAATATTATTTTCATCTTTTATAGACTTATCTTCCTTTCATTCAGTATTCATTAGAACAAATTAATTAATTTACAATTATCAAGTAAGATTAGCTGATAAATTTTACCTCTATCTAATAAATTACAATCATATTCAAAAAGTATTAATTAATTTACTAGCTAATTAATTAATTTAATAGTAATAGTTGATTTCAATAGACTTGCCTAAATCAGTTTATATTCTATCCTTCGCCATCAAAATACAATTAAACATTATTCACATTTTTTAATCTTTATCACTCTTTTATTTGTGTTTCTTGTTGCTAAAATATTTTAATTTTTTTTCTCGAATATATTTTGAAAATGATTATTTTTAATATTCCTTATATTCTCATTTGATTATTTTTAATAATTTAATAATTAATCTTGACCTGATCAAATGATAAGGTTAATTATAATAAAAAACAAATACATTTATTATTTACAATTTATTGTAATTATTTATAATTGGAAGATTAAAGTCCGACAACTTTTACTCATAGTTTGGAAAAAGCATCAATAAAATACCTTTTAGGCTAAGGCTAATATTTTATACTAACCAAGAAAGATCCTCTTGATTTGTGGCTGAGTTATCTAACAAGGTCACATCTTTAGACTTCTATGAACATTTTTTTCTTTTTCAGTTATCCTTATTCTTCTAAATAAATAAATAAATCATTTCTATTTTAGTTATATTAAAACAAATAATAGCAAAATGTTTAATTTAATTGTTATATTAACTAAATTTTATAGAAGTACAATTTTAAGTTGTATTCATTCTCTTAAAATAAAATGATTTATGAACTTATTTCTACAAGTTCAATTAGCAAATAAATTTTATTAAAATAATATAAATGAATATTCCATTTTATTGAAACTCCTCTTGAATAAACAATTACATACCATTAAATTTGAAGCTATTTGATATTAATCTGTCTGCTTCTAAATTTGCTGAAAATAAAAAAGTTTATTTTTTGATACTTCATTAAGTTGTGTTTAAATATAAAATATAATAACTCCTCCTACTGTTTCAAAAATGCATTTATTACATTTTGAAATAAAAAAATGTTTAAAGAAATTAATTCATTAATTTCTACAATTTTAAATATTAATTAAACTCATTTTGAGATCCAGATGAATTACTTCATCAAATTTTTTAGTTTATTTTTCTATTTTATCTGTCATTCTTTTAGCCTTTGAATGATTAAATTAAAAACTGGAGCTTTATCTTTTTCTAATTTGTTAGAAATTGCTATATGTTATATTTGTTAAAATCTAAATTGATTTATTTTTCTATTGTTTTGCTCCTTAAAAAAATCTTTTAAATTGAATTGGGTCATAAAAGTTTAAATTAAAACATTATTTTAGTTTTTTATTTGCTTTTTTTATCATTTTTTAAATTATGAATGGAATACTTCTACTAAGCTTTCAAATTATAAATTTACCTTTGTTTATGATCAAAATTTTTGAGAGAAAAAGCAAGACTAAATATTAATCAAATTTGTAATTTTTTTTGCTAATTAGTTCTCGTCGGAATTAATTATCAATCAAGTTCTAGTAAAAGTTTTAACTCACTCCTAAAATTTTATATTCACTTTGAGCTTAATTTATTAATTCATTAAGTAGTACTAAAAAAAGAAAGTTACATATTAAATTTGATTAACTTATCGAACTAAAAAAACGCTTTCATAACTCATATTAATCTTTATTTCAAGCCTATGTTTATAAGTCAAGTATATCTTCACTTAACAATCATAATCAATTTAAAACAATAAAAAAAAGTAATCGCACAAAATTTCAAAACATAATTACCTACAAAAAAATAATAACAAAAATGATTCCCATCCAATAAAACACTTAATAGGTTGTGCCTCTCTAAAATTTAGAATAATAGAAATTAAATTATGAATATCAATAATAACTTTTGAAGATCTAAAGTCAGTTACAAGCTGCTTAATTATCAAAAGTCTAATTTGATGTTCCTTAAAAATGGACTACAGAAACTACTCGTCTCAAATTCACTGAAAGCTTCCTCTGCTATGGAAAGTCTACTACTTTTGTCTAAACTCAAAGCTTTGGAAAAATTGAATTTTTCAGAGAAAAGAGCTGCAAAATTGCTTGTTTCAATCCTAAAATGGTTTGCTCTTGTTATGAACACCAAGAAATCCCTTACAAGTTCTAGAATCTCCCTAGCGAAGGATGTCCTATTCAAATTGAGATGTGTTGTAAAAAGACTGCTATGATCAGATACAAGGGAGTTATCCTTGGTAAGGTTGAAGCTCTTATTTCTGGTAGTTGTGCAAGTACTCCAAGATTCATCGTTAAGCCTGCTGATTAATCCAGACCTCCCATGGTTTTGATTCCTGTTATTTCATGTGCTAACAGAATGGATGCCATTTTGAACTATGCCTGCAAGTTACATAAAAAGATTGATGTTGTTAGAGATGGATTCCCTCTGACTTAAATCATTAACTCCCATGAAGCTAATAGTATGTGTGCTTTACCTTGGAATGAGTAAAATGCCTTCTATGGAAGAGGTGATATTACTTTTGAATCAACAATGAAGGATGATGAGAAGATCCTTTTAGTTTGTGGTTGGATTATCCAATAAGCTTTCATGTCTAAACTTCTTTGAAATACCTTTTCCTAGATATTATATATGAAGAAATACGGGAACGAGCTCAAAATCCTAAAAGTCAAACAGCCCTCAACATTTTCTCGTTGTCGAGAAAATGTTGAGGGCTGTTTGACTTTTAGGATTTTGAGCTCGTTCCCGTATTTCTTCATATATGATATTCTTCTTATTTTATTTTTATTCTTATAAAATTATTTTTATATAAAAGAAAAAATTATATTATAATTAATTAAAATACGTTTTTAAAATAGAAATATTTTATATTTTTATGGAATTTTTATTTTCCTCAAATTAAATAAATAAATTCCCTTTGGATGAATGACAAAAAATGTTTGAATTTGTAGATTTGAAAAGAAATTGTATAAATATCTTTTTTAAATCTTATCCAGACACAATTTGTTTTAAGATACTAATTTCATTTAAGAGTAAAAAAAATGTCCTTCTCAAAAAAAAGTGAATTAACAAAAGAATACACTTTTTCGAAAGAAAACTTAAGTTTAGATTAACAAAAATGGAAAGAGAGATTAAAGGATTGAAGATTTTTAACAATTAATATATGAGAAGCTATTGCTTTAAAACTTTACTTAGTTATGAAATAATTTTATGAAAGTTGATAGTTTATTAATTAATTAAGATGAAGCAATTAAAATAATTCTCAAAAATAAATTTATTTAAAATATTTACTAGCTATTTTCTAATTGCTATTTTTGAAGAGAATTTAAGGAAATTGTAATCAAAAAATATTTAAGAGTAAATAAAAAATAAAATGAATAAAATACGAGTTAATGGTTTTATTATGTTCAAAAAAAAAAATTAATTAAATTTAAAACACAAAATATAAAACATAAAAATTAATTTGACATTTTCATATTATATTTAATATTTTTTGCTCATGCTTTATTATATTAATTATAAAAACAAAAAATGACATCTTTGATTTTGTAAATTGTGTTTCCTATCGTTATGTGTGCCCTGATGTTTTCTAATTACTTTTTTGTAATTATAATGTTTTAAAAATAATAATTAGCTATAATGTTTGAGTAAACACCATGACCCAAATTTACATACAACACCTTTATGAAATAACTACATTCAATTTTTATGAATTTTTTAATTTTATTATAATTTATCAGATGTATTGAGTGATTTTATAAAATGCTTAGCGTTTTAAATTTTTTTTGAAAAATATTCTTTTGCTACAAATTAACAAAATTGATGAAATGTTTTAAATTGAGAAAAAAAAGCTTAAGTATTTTTTTCATTCAGTTATGTAATGAATGAAGCAAAAACATTCTTTTTTATTTAAAATGTTTTCGAAGTTCTGAAAAAATTTTAAAATATGCAGTGTTTATAATTTGAGAAAATTAATTTGATTAAAATGAAAAATCTAACTAAACAAAATTCATTTTAAAGCCAAAAAATATATTTAATATTGCCATTCATATTAACACAGTTGGCGATATTTAAAAATTCAAAACAGCTATATTTTATAGAAGTAAACAAGTTATTAAAAGAAGAATAAGAAAAATAAATTAATTTAAATACAAAATACTGTTTTTTAATATAATTTTATATCTATTTAAGACTCCATCCTTCTTTATAATAGTTTGCTTAAACTTTGAATTAAGATTTTATTAAAAATAAGAAATAACCTAATCTTATGGTATTTGTTCATTCACCCCAAATTTCATTTAAAACTTAAATTACATGCTCTCTTGTCTATTTATTTATCTTACTCATAAACCTAAATTTAAACATTTATATAAACTCATAGGATAAGCTGAAATCAGTAGGATGAGGTGGATATGGAATTTAATCAAAATTATTTTCTTCTAAATATTAAATAGTAATTTTAACAATATGAGGTAATTTGTTCTAATTTATATATTTTAATATTTTTTAAATTATTTTATTTAGATAAAATAATAAAAATTTATTTAATTTCAAAGTAATAGAATAGTAGATAATTAATTTCTGTAAAACTATGTGATGAATTTGAAAAAAAGATTATTAACTGTCTACAACTTTATTTAAGTTTCTGAATTATATTAAAAATTTAATAAATTTAATATCAACTTATTCATCATTTATCTATTATTACATCATATTTTTAACTATGAAATTTAAAGAGTAGTGTTTTTTGCATTTTTTAAATTACAAGTTAATTATTTTTTTTATTTTTAAATTATTTAACTTAAAAAATAAATAAATATTTTGTTTTTTTAACAACTTAATGTTAAATCATTTTATTTATTTAATTTTTTTATTCTTAATTAAAATTTGAGTGAGGTCTCGTTTTAAATATTTTCCTAAGTGCTATCTTGATCACTATCTTTTAAAAATTTACTTTAATTATTTGAAAATAATAAAATTATTTAAATTCAATGAATATTTTAATATTTATGGATTTTTCGTCAAAATGTTTCCTCTCTCTTATTTTTTTCTTCATTAATTATATAAGATAGAGAGTCATTATAAATAAAAACTTATTGGCCTTAACTGATATTGAGTCTTTATTTACATCATTTTAGGTTTCCATTTCTTTTACCTCAAATAATAGTTACTTGAAAAAATGGTTTGAAGTTTATTTCAAAGCTTTAATTCAATTAATAAATGACTAAATTATCAAAGAGCAATTAAGTTCATTTTCTTAATTAATTATCATTATCGTCTTGTTTAAAAAAAAATTATTTAAAATTTAAGCTACAAAAAATAAAACATAAAAATATATTTCACAAATTCATATTACATTTAATACTTGCTATTAATAAATAGTTCAGGTTAACAAAAAAACAAAACATAAACAAACAAGCAAACAAAAAGTTTCTCCTCTGATTTTCCAATTTGTGTTCCCTGAATCTAACAAGTTTGATGACCATTGCTTTTTTCAACAGATAAAGATTTGAAATTGATTATTTTTGAAATTTTATTTAATAAAATAAATGAAAATTATAAAATATCATACTTTCTAATATTAACCAAGCCAATTCAATTTTGATCTTTTAAAATGAAATGCTTCTAAATTTATACCCTATTATTTTATTGAGAAGATTTAATTATATACTTAATTATTATTGCAAATTGCTTACTCTCTTTATTAGTAAATGGTAGGTATTTGTTTTTAGAATTTGAATAGTATTTTTACCAGCTATCATATATATAATTACATTTCTTAATTTTGATTCATGCAAAGTTATTTAAAATATTACAAGCTATTTTTATTTTAAATTTTGCTTAGTATTCTTTTCAACCATCCAAATATTTTACAATCTAATTTAGAAATTAGTCCAGTTAATAAAATTGTTACCAGTTATTTACAAAAACTCTTACTCACTATTTTCATGATTAATAATTCATATTTCTTCTATTTTAAAATGCTTCAAAAATATTACTATCTAGTTGAAATATTTTTATATGAGGCTCTAAAAAAAGTAGATAATATTACTCGCTACTCGTTCAAAATTAAAATTCTTTTTCAGCTATTTTATTAATTTTCTTGCAATAAATACCACCTTTTTTCAAATATTTATTAAATTCATTGATGAATTTTTATAATAACGTTAAAATTTACTCACTATTTTCCATTTTCATTAAAAAGTTTTGATATCATAAACTATTCTCAAAAATATTACTATCTAATATACATATTTAAATTTATTCACTATTTTCTAATTCTAAAATATTAATTAATTACTTCCTATTTTGAATATGAAAGTTAGTTAGTTAGTTAATTCAGCATTTTCTCATCAAAAATCATTCTAAAATA
>JH720309.1:1002676-1016313 GCA_000231825.2 Tetrahymena elliotti 4EA | reverse complement strand
CTTGAAATTTTTAAAGATTTCAAAATTTATGAAATTAATATTTCCTAAGTCTCCATAAAATATACATAAAATTCAAGAAATAAAATAACAGGTAACCTTTCATTACAACTATCAATAAAATTAAATTCCAAAAATAAAAGAAAAAGTAATTAAATTTTTAAGCGTTACTCTTTCAATCAATGAGATCTAATAGATATAGTCCTCTTGAATACTTTTATAGTTAATTCCTTAAGTTAATAGATCACATATTTTTATTCATATTGAATCAATTTTTTTTTAATTTTTCAACCAAAATTAAAAAATTTTTGAAGAAAAATATTCAGAATTTATTGAAATAAAAAGGGTATTTTGCTTTTGTGATCACTATTTAATACAAATTCGAATGACTATGTATTTGTATAAATGATGTATTAATTAAGAAAATTAATTATTTTTGCTTTTACTTGGTTACAGAATATTTAAATAAGAATGATAAAATACGATCATCAATTATTAGTATAAATTAATTAATAATAGAAAAGATTATCAAACTAATTACTCCGAAATATATGTATTTTTATCTGATTTTTCTTAATATTGATAATCATTTTTAATTTGCTAGAGTATCTTATATTTTGTGTTACTCAATACAAATAATCTATTTCTTTAATCAAATTTCAAACTAACAATAATTGAAGATAAAAAACTATTTTAATCTAAGTTATAATATTTTATTCAATTTTTTTATTTTGTGTTAAATTCAATTTATTTTAGGTCAGTAATTTAGCATTCAAAATAGAATTTTAATTTACATTTTTTAAATTTTTTCATTCACTTAAAAAAAATATTTCTTTATGTTAAATATTTTAAAAAGAAAGTATTTTTGTTTTTATAGAAATACTATTTTTATTTTACTTTCAAATTGAGCTAAAATTATTATAGCGTTAATTATAATCATAAAAGCTTTATTTATCTATCAAAATAATCTAATTTGTAAAATATTATGAAAGCAGCAATAAAAATTTTATAAAGAAATAATTTATATCAGAAACATTTTATCTATTTAATCTCATAAATGTCATTTAAATTCAATTTTAAATATTTTTAAGACTTTTTTCATCTTTTAAAAAGACTTTCTTGAATACCATAGATTCTTATTTATAAAGTTACTTTTCAAAATCTTTGGTCCATAGTTGAAAATAAAAATAATCTAAACATGGGCTCTACAAAATAATAAATTTGAAGAGGAAAATAATAGTGACTTTATGGTATTTTAATTTAGATAATAATATGGATAATCCACATTCAATAATTTAAATTTGAAAAAATGTAAAGATAAATTGGTTTACAATTTATTAAATCTAAGAAAGCATTAGCTCTTGAGTAATTCAACAATATTTGGAATCTAAATCACAAATATCATACATAAATCTTTTATTCAGTATTTTCAATTTACTAGTAAATATCTCTTCAAATTCAATCAATACAAAACTCATAAATACACAAACAAAGCTCGCTTATTTAAAAATCATTTTATCACTACACTTTAAAAACATAAAAAAATAGTTATTTTTTCTTTATTTTTTTCAGTATACAATAATATATTTTTAATACATTAACATTTTTTTTAAAATAGTTTTCAATCTCAATTCCAATTTAATCTTCTAAATTTAGCTTAAAAAGTTGGATTTTCTTATTTGCGTTAATTATTAAAGCCCTAATAAATTTACAAACTTAGAACTATTTAAATATTTCAATAAATCAATAAGTCATCTTAAATAATGATCAATAATTATTTTTATCAAACAAAATTATGACAAAAATTCATTTTGCAAATTAAACAAATTATTTTTAAAAGTTAAAAGTAGCAGTTTTTAAAAAAGAAAATTTAAAAATATATTTTTTAATAACCTTTTATCTCCTTTTGATATAATATGTAAATACTTTATGTAATTGATTAAATTTTTTTTTGATTTAAAATGTTGAAATACTCAATAGAAAATTGAATAAATATTAAATTTACCACTCTTAATCCAAATTAATATTAATAGCTAAACCCTTGAATAAAATTTGCTCAATCAGTGTTCTGTTTTAAAAATGGATTCATCAGTAATTACAGTTTTCCACAAATTTAATTTGTTTTAATTTCAGATTCCTATTCTCTGCTTAATTAAATTGAAGCTATTTGATATAATCAAACGAATTTATTGATTGTTTTTCTATTACAATTTTTTAATAAAGAATATTTAGCCACCAAATTTACTTATTTTTGGGATAAAAGAAATACAAAAATAATTGTGAGACTGTCAAAGCCAATAATAAGTACTTAAAATTATCCATAAGCATAAAAAAATTTGATAAATTCTTAATTAATATGACAAGCTGAAGTTGAATTGAAATGTTCTAATAAATAATCTAATTAAAAACTTAATCAATAAATATTGTGCACAAACAAAGTCGTAAACTGTAACAATTTATCATCAAATGATCAAAAAACCAATTTACAAATTAGTTTGAAAATCTGCATTAATATATTTACATCAAAATGAATAGCTCGATGATCACTATTTTAAAAGGTAATTAGGAAATCCCAAAATAAACAATAAATTAAATCTAAACAAAGTTTCATTAAAAAAAGATATTTAAAAAATAAAAACTTGTTAAATAAAAAATATTAGCATTATGAGCTTTTATCCTCCTGGAACAATACTTCGTGAAGAAAATAATATTACATATTAAATTTACTCAGAGGAATACTTTTAATCTGCTTATGAAACTGTAGTTGATTCAAGACTTATTGAAGGATCTATATACTCTGATTTCTAGGTTAGCAAGTCTGTTATTGAAGAAGGATCAAAAGATTTTATTAATAACTCTGTAATTAGCATCATTGCTATTGATACTTCTTCTGATTACTTAAAAGTCGTTGGGTCTATTTTTGCTCAAGATTTTACTTGCTTTATTGAATCTTAAAAAATCCCTTCATCTTCCAAAAACTTATAGATACTAAAAAAAATTAACCAGAAATTAATTTAACCTCTTGCTAATATTCAATTTAAAGAAGGCGATATATTAATTGGCTCTGGTTATGGTGTTAGAAAAGAATATTAAGACTAAAAAATTGGTAAAAATCTTGCTGAACTATTTTTCAGAGCATGTTTTGACTCACCCTATAAAGTTTTCTGTGGATTATTTTACTCTAGAAAAGCCTCTACAATTATGGTAAAAGAAGGAGCTTCCTTAATGTGTTAACTTAAACCTGAAAATTGTATAGATATTGACTAAAATGTTTCTCAATATATGAAAAATAATGTTGAAATAGTTGCTTTCGATATATACAGAAATATGCTAACTACTCCAACCCCACAATAATAACTTTGAAAATTTTGAGGAAAGCTTAGACTACTTACCTTTACTTACTAAATTTTTAACAAATTTTCACTTTCTGATTATCGAGATTCTACTATATAAGCAAATGAAAATTAATTGAATATTAACTAAAGTAATAAATTTACTTTTATTAAAAATTAGATGATCAGCAAAAAAATTTATTCTATCTTCTTAATACTGTACATGCATGTAAACAGTAACAAAACCAGGAATTAAATTATTGTAGGTGTTGGGTCTAAAGAATTTGATTCTTTCATAAAATAAAAAAAATATTTAATACTTAGTTTTTATTTTTTTATGTGAGAACTTAACTTAGATTATTTGAAGAAAATATTGGTGCATTATTTTGTATAAAATTTTTTTAAATCTAAAAATATTTTCAAATAAATTAATAAAAATAATAACAGAGATTTATTATCTACTCTAAGAAATACATTATTAAATAAAAGTCCATCTACTCAAGCATCATTAAACCAAAACTTTAAAATAGATATTACCTAACTAAATAGATAATTTCTTTAATTTATACTTATTTTTTACCAAAAGATCTATCAGTTGTAATTAATCTAAATGGAAATTACAGAATTGTAAGAGTATAAGTATCCGATTTAGATTTATCTCAATATTACACTAAAAATGAAATAGGAGAGCTCTTAGCAATTTTTTTACCAACAGAGCCAACATAAATAACCACTTTAGACAAAAATTTTTGTATCCTGCTGGTCAAGTAACAGGACTAGACATTTCATAATTTTTAATTGCAAGTCTGTCTTCATCTTGTAAGGGTTAAATCTTTGATTAATTCTAATAAAATAAAGTTTTTTCTTTTTGTGACTCATCTTTCTTTTCCTATTTTTGCTAATTCTATTATTACTGATTGAATACAGTTTTTTTTTTTTTGGTTTATTTTCCTCTATTTTAATTTCCTAACAAACAAGTGGTTGTTACTAGTTTTCTGTCTTCATCGCCTAAGGTTAAATATCCACGTTTCTATACTTACTATTACTGAGTTAATAAAGTTTTTTTCTTCTTTTTCTGTGACTCATCTTTCTTTTTCTATTTTTTATTTTCCTCAGAAACAACTTGTTTTTACAAGTTTTCTATCTTCATAATCACCATTTAAGATTGTTGAGTGTTATTAGATTAATTATATGCTTGTTCTAACTGTGCTAATAAAAACTTTATTATTTTCTTCTAATTCATTAATTATTCGTAGTTTTACTTCTAATCATTCATCTATTTTTGAATCCTTTTTTATGAGTTATTTTGAGTAAATAAGTGAAATATTGGAAAATAATTTAGATTAATAACATAAGCTGTTTTCTATAGGTCTTTTTTCAATAATTCTGACAAGGCCTCTTCGTCTTTACTTCAAAGAAATGGTAAAAAAAGTTGTAGATTATATTAAAAAAGCATACATGATTGGAAAATAGTTATTTTACAAAATGTTAACAAATTCAGTTTCATTTTAGAAAGAACTTATGAACTTTTGTTTGCTTCTTCTATCATCTCTATAAGCATATCATCTAACTCAAATTCATAAGAAGAAATGCCTTTTAAGATAACCAAAGCCTCTTTAATAGGTAATCTTTCCCTTGGATCAAAATTAGTTAGTCCATCAATAATTTATTTTAGGTATATGCTATAAACAAAATTTGAAAATTCACCATCATAATTCAATTTATTGTGCTTATTTAATGCTAATTAGTCATCTACTCCTTAGATCATCATATAAATGAGATATCCTTATTATTATTTATCTAAATTAGAGCAGCAGATCATTTATTTCATAAAATACCTAAAGAGCATGCTTCACTCTATTTCAATTAAAAAAATATGTTCATTAGTTACTTTCTAAATAATATAAATATTTTAATTACTCTACTGCTTGGTTCTATCTTCATTTCAACACCTAATTTTTAATATTCATCTAAATAAACCTTACCTGCGATTGGCTCAGTTGGATCATAGCACTCTGGTGCTTAATACAAGAAGTTTCCCATCTTATATTTTATTAATCTTTTAAAAATTTTATGAATGGATGGGAGGATAAAAATAAGGGTTTGCTTATTGGCTCAATGCATAACCAGATTTGCTTTTAACATAATTTGCAAGTCCAAAATCAGCTTTTATATTAGATAGTTTTATATTAAATAGAATATAAAGCATGTTTATTTATGTTTAGAATTTACAGACAACTGCATTTCCATTATAATCAATTAAGATACTGTCCATTTTTAGATCATTAACTAGACAGTTCTAAGAATGAATATAGTAAAGGCCTTCAGTAATCTCTTTAGCATATTTTATTGCTGATATTTCATTCAGTCTTTTGTTTTCAAAATTTCAGTCAGAGTTCCTTTTACAAATAGATAAAATTTATTAATCATCTTACATTACAATCTTTCTCTAAAATCATTTGCTTAATTTATGAAGAAACTAATTAAGTAAGTAAGTATTTTTATACCCTAACACTCATTTATGACTAAGTAGGTAAATTATTTTCCTTCAAATGAATCTAAGAGATAGGTAGGTTACATAATGAGAACCTCTACATTTTTTGAGGATTTCTATTTCTTGCTTGACTTGATTATTAAGATCATCATCAACATTTCCTGAAAGATCTCTAACTTAAATTCCTTTGAGGAAGGAAGAGAGAATAAGTTATTTAATCAATTGTGAGATATTTTTAAAAGAATTAAAAATTTTTGCTTTCAAAATAAATGCGGATATTTTAAATTCAATAGAAATAATAATCCACACTCATAACAATTATCTAATTTAACAGCTTTTACTGAGAAAATTAGGTTTATTAAGCATTTAAACACCTATTCTTCTGCATTTATCTTTATGTATTTTCTTATTCTTAATATAGACAGATAATTTGTATTTATTTATTTATGAAAGAATTGGAAATATTTTAGATTATTGTATCCATTTATTTTTTTTAATCAAACAAATTAATTTTGAATTATTTAGTTTATTGACATTCTTTCTCAAGTTTTTAAATGTTTGTTTTTTTAAATACAAAGAAAATTAATTTATAACAAGTCAAAATAATTATTTATTTGATAAAGATTGAAAATAATGCACATTAAATTAAAAATTATATCTACAAATTCATTTCTACTAATGCATTATCTTCCTCAATCACATAATAACTTAAAATGATGTAATGAGTCAGATTATCAGACCAAAGAATATTGCTAAATCAAGTACAAAAAATGGAATCAGTGTATAGATGTAACGAAACTTAGAAGAATTATTATAAGGCCAACCAACAAAAGGATAATTATTAAAATTGATATCTTTGAAATAGAAAATCTTTATAAATGGTATCTAAAATTAGATATTAAAATAATAAAGCAATTAATGAGCTTAGATGTAAGCTTTTTACAGCTGTTTTTGCAAAAGATGTTAATGTAATAGCTTATAAGCAGGCATTTATTTACACTTTCTTAATCAAAACTTTTTTGAAATGTTGATCAAAATGTATTTATATTTGTTGCTTTTAAATATGAAAAACAAGAAAAAAACAATGATGGGATAAATTTTTAATTTAGATAAAAGGGCTAATTAACATACATATACTAAACAAAAACTGAACCATTTTAAAGCGCAAAAAATAAAATACTAAATAATTCTAGCTAAAAGCTTTCCATAATATCTTAGAAGTATTTATTAGAAAATTTATGTTTGAATGAACCAGTTAAACATTTTAAACATAGTATTTCAATCAAACAAATCCAATAGCATAAAACGCATTCATTAAATGCTGAGTTGATTTATATTTCTTTCTTTATCCTTTACTAAAGTTAGAATCTCTCTCAAAACTAATTGTATTTTTTAATTAAATATTTGTAAAAATCATCCTAAAAATCAAAGTTAATTCCAGATTAATAACAAAAAAGGGAGCTAGCTGCAACCTATTTTAGTATTTTACAAAAACTATGAAATATTAAAATGTCCAATTATTTAGCATATTTTTGATAATAATCCTTCTATCAACTCAATTATTTTTTCTTGACACAAAAACAAATAGTTTGCTTCTATTGAAAAAGCATAGACAGTAATATTAATTTTCAAGAAATCAAATTGTTTCTAGCTGTTTGGATTCAATGATTATTTGGTTTTTGATTAGTAAGTAAAATTTTTTTTTTTATTTCTAGAAAATATAAATATTTGTAATTTTAAAGAAAATCACATCAAATTGAGCATTCAAAGAATTGATTTGATAATGAAAAAAACCTTACAATATTGATTTAAAAGAATATGAAATATAATAAAGAGGTGCTTTTTTATTTTAAATACTATTTAGTATATTATAAAACTTAAAAATAAATAGTGAGTTTAACATATTATACACTTATTAATAACTAACTCCATATTCCTTTTTATTAAAATGATTGGTATCCAAACTATTAGATCACAACTTTTCCGAACAACCACATATTGATGTATTATAGAAAGATAAGTGGATTAATAATAAAATGAGGTCAAAATAAATATACTATCAAATTGCTTTATCAAATTGTTCATTTATTACATCTAGTATGATTCCAATTTGTATTTTTACATCCAACAAACCAAAATAAATAAAATTATTTGTTCTTTTGATTCTTTTTTACTAAAATAATGATAATTATATATGTATTTTATCTGTCTGTATGTATATCTAGCTATGTATCTAAATAATTTTCAATTATTTATAAAGATTCCTCTCTGGAAAAGTGGAGGTCTCACATTTATTTGGATTTTCTATTTTAAAATGTAGAATTTGCAAATATTAACCAAAGCAAAACACTATTTACATAACACTAAATTTCTGCTTATTTTCCCCATTTATGCTTTCTATCATAAAGATATTTTGAACAAAAAATAGTTATGTTGAAAAAAATCTTCAATCTATCTCTATAGTAATTAAAAGATTATCACAATACCTATTATCTTTTACCCTAAGTTTGTGTTTGAAACTACCTTTTAAACAGAATATAGTATAGAAATTCATAGTATTTAACTGTAATTGCTCACTAGTTAAGGCATTTTTTCCTCAAAATATTTTTTTGTTAATTAGGGTGTATAAATTTTTCTAGTTTTTGGGTGTTAGTTAATATAACTGGGTGAAAGTTTATGAGGATTTACAGTATTTCATTATTATTAAAAATTTTTTTCAATTTTGTTTAAGGCAGACAATAATTTATTAATCAAGGCACTTTTTAATGAATAGATAAAATTTTTTTTGGTTATATCATTTTTTTTCTAGCGAAAAAGATGCTTCTGAATGCCTTAATAAATATGCTTCTGAATGCCTTAATAAATATGCAACTGCAGTTTTTACTATCTCCCAAAATATTTGAACTTTAATGTTTATTTAATCAAAAGTTATTTTCATTTGTTGTTTTTTCGATTGGTTATTATTTTTTCTTGAACATTTTTTCATATATATTGAACATTTTCGATTGATCTTAGATATTGATTTCTTCACTAGGATTAATTTGATCTGGTACTTCAAATTGGTTATTTGAACTATAATATTTTGAAATTAATTCTATTTGGCTGTGTTAAACTTAGTTTTCTTTTTTTTCTATAGGTTTTTTTCTCCTGTTTTTTATGTATTAATAGGCTTAATACGATAAGGTAACAATTAAGAAAAGTGTCAGTTCTAGCATAATCATTTAATAATTTATCAAAAAGGAATAACTGAATGAGTCAATTTTACTAGAATAAGCACTTTAATCTTCTTTTTAGCTATATATACTTATGATCAAAAATTAAGCATACAATGTTAACCAGAGAGTGGAATCAATCGTAAAGTAGAAATTAGTAATTTTAGATTAGAATGGTTTGAGATATATGGTTAAGGATAATTGGCATAATTAAATAATGATCCCAATAACACATGAAGCTATCCAGCTTTAGCTTAACTAAATAAAGCAAATGGGGATTAAGAATGACTCAAATATTTAGTAAATTAACATAAAATTTCTTCTTATTTTAGACTCAAAAATTGTTTCATTTTATATTTTTTCTTGAACAACTTAATTAAAATTTGCCATGTCTTTAACAGGTTTTTATTTGTTTAAAAATTTATATTATTAATAAAATATAAGAATAATCAATGGAATAGTTACTAATAGTAATAATATTTATATGCCTAGATTTATTCCTTCAAAGTGATATCCAAATGATTTTATTTATTAATTGACACCAATCACCAGCATAACAATTACAAGCTAAAAATACTGTATGATGAAGCTTGAAAACACTTTGCAAAAAGCCTTTAAAGAATATGATCTAACTTTTTTATTTTTTGTTTTCTCAGTTAAAGCAAAAAACACTAAAAATAAGAAAAGGCAAATCAAAAACAAAATAATAGCTTAGCCAGAAGTCTTTAAGATATTAAATGAAAGATTAAAATTTAAATATGAACTATTTTGATATTAACTATCATCATTTGAGCTATTCATCAAAGCGAATGCATTCAAACTGCTAAATTAATTAGGAGGACATTAATCTATTAAATTTTTTAATTTATTTAAAATATTTTTCAAAAATTTTATTTTACCAATTACTGCTTTGAGTGGAGATGTTATTTGTTCTGGAAGATCAGAATTAATTAAAGATAGATAACTTAGTTTTAAACATGTTAATCCATTCATTACAACCCCAAAGCTTGATTAAGAAAATATATTCTATACACCACTCAAAAAAGTTGAAACAGCTTTTGATACTTACAAACTGACTTCAGTTGATTTGTTTAATTTTTGAATAGTTTCTTTATCAAATGAACCTGAGCTTTTTTCTTCTTATTTTTCCACACAAGCTGAATTTTAAACAATAAAATTATTAACACATTAGCAACTTTTATTTGAAATTATTTGTCCTTTAGAATTACAATCAGTACATGAATTATCTAAGAATAAATATTAATCTTCATGACATGTCAAGCAATCGATAGAAGAAGATCCAAAGCAAGTCAAACATGAATTATCGCAGGGAACACATTTATTTTGTCTATTAATTAAAATTTAATATTTTTATAAAATATAAACAAAATACTTACAAGTAAAAGTAATTCTTTTCACAAGACGTCAAGCACTATCCAAAATGCAAATAATAAGATTAGCTACACTATTTACATTATTACTTAGAATTATTTTTATATTCAGTACATCCTGGTATCATATTGTACATTTATTGAACAGTGGCATATTAATTTATAAAAGAATATGAACTTTATTAGAGTTATACACTAAAACCAAATCCCTATTTGAAAGAAATAAAAAAAATTTTTTATTCAAAAATGAATATAAAATATTATTTACTTTGTTAAAGATAAGATCGATTCTTGAATTATTTATAAAATAGATATTGCTTGGATTTATATTATGTTTCTTAATTTATACGACATTAGATAATTCAATATAGATCAACTCGTAATAAATTGTGTCAAAAAAAATGAAATTCTAAAAAATAAATTTCAGTTAAATAAAAAGATTAAAGGAATTTAATAATTTACATTAAAGTAGAAATATTTTGCATTTAAAGTGAAATTTATAGGTAATGAATCTCCTGTAGTATTAATCAATGACAATTCATCTGCATCATAAATAAAAAAGGGATGATCTGCAACATTACTTTACTGTATTAGTATTATTGATTTCTTTTATTAGTATAAAAGTTCAATAATTTAGTAAAATGAATTCTTTTATAAAATCTTTACTTTTGGAAATTCAATAACAGAAGAAAAATTGTTTGAGAATAAAGATATTTCCTTTTCTACAATGACTTCATCGTTTAGAAAAGAAATCTTCTATATAGTTCCAGTAGAATAAAATAGTTTATACTTTGACTTTATTAAAAATAAAAATAATTTGTTTTTTTTGAATAGTTTTTAAAATGCTTACATTAATTAATTATATTTTAGCAGTATTTGATTGTTTATATTTTTTTCCATTCATAATTACATATTATCTTGAAATTTGTATATAAGAATTATAAAAGGTATAGAAATCTAAATAAGAGCTATCGAAATCTTTAAATATCATATTAGTAGAACTAAATAGTGCATTAAATTATTATTCAGCAATAACATAGTAATTCTTACTCTATTAGCAAACCAAATAATATTCACCTTGCTTTTTATTTTTAAACAAATTTTCTAATATTAATTTTCTTTATTTCATATTTTATATAAATTAAAAAATTTTACAAATTAAAAATAATATTTTAAATTGATAATTAGAAAAATCACATTAATATTTTAATAGAAAAATGAATAAAATTTTAAATTAAAATTTTACAAGCTTCTAAACAATTAATTTTGAGCATGGATATAATAAATTTGGATAATTCATTTAAGAGAAAAAATCTGTAGATCCCTTTAACAACATATTAAAATCGATAAGGTAATAATATGGCTTATTTTCTTCAAACGCATAAACTAAATTTTATTTCTAGATTTAAATATAAGAAATGATGTCTATTAAAAAATTAAAGCATACTTCAGCTGTAAAAAAGCTAACAACTTTAGAAATATCTAATTGAATTCCTACCAAATTATGAGTGGAAGTAATTCCTCCATAAATATCTAAAACACTGATTCTAAGTATATTATCAGTTCCTCTATACAAGATTGAATCTATTTCCTAATTTTAAAATGAGAAATATAACTTTTATCCTTCATTTTAAATTGAATTACAGGTATACTAAACATTTATCCAGAAATAGTGATTGCATTTAGGTCTAAGCAGAAATATTTGCAAATTAAGCTAAAAAATAAAATAAAGTAAAGGAATGCATTCATTAAATTTCTATTTCTTTTTCTTTTTAAATACCTAATGCTTAAGTTAATTTTTTTCTAACCGAATTTTATTATATTTACTATTTCTTTTATCTATTGTTATTAACATTTATAAAATTAATCTTGATCTATCTCTTTTGCAAATAATAATTAATACTAGCTCAGTAGAATATCAAACATACTATGGCTCTTTTACATTAGACGATAAATGATAGAATTTTTATTATCTGATAAACAAATACCTTGATTAAATAGCTAGCGCTACTCAAATACTAGAAAAACGATTAACCATTTATTTTTTTCGCTTACATCTTTAAAAAAATTGTAGAGATTAACATGTTTCACAATTATGATAAAGTTCAAACTTTTTTTAAACGAAATGGAGTTAAAATAATTTTCTTTATTGAAAAATGTAAATGATAGGGTAAATAACAGGATTTTTATAAATCCTCTTCTGCCATTTTATCAAATGGGCATCTTTTATTTAATACAAATAAGTAAAAAAAAACATGCAAACATCTTAATTAAAGAAAATAGAAAAGTGATTAATTGGTTTCAGCACAAATTCTTATATAAAAAAGTAATTAGTTTTGTTTTCTTCTTCCAGAAATCTGATAAGCAAATATCTAAATGGCTATTCTTATCAAAATTTTACATCAAAGAGTTTACATTGCATAAATCTGAAAAACCAATTCTATTCGGATAAGTAAAATATTCATTCATGTATTACTGAAAATTATTTAAGTATTCTAAATCCAAAACATTAATTTATACAATAAGTAGATACATTATTATTTACATACCATTCTTGATTGTACAATTACTATTATTAATTCCTTATTTTTAAATTATTTGATAATCTAACATTAATTACTCCTTATAACATAAATATGTAATAATATTCATTTAATAGTTGTATTTTTTAAATAATTGAAAATCCATTAAATAAAAATAGTTCAAATTTTAGATAATTATAAATATTTTACTTCACTTTTATGTCCATATTTTAGATAATTATAAAATCTTTTGCTTTACTTTTGACTTCATATATTTGATTGTAGAAAATTAGTATTAATTTCGAATTCTAACTTATTTAATAATCTAAAATTATTTATTCCTTTTTGAAGTTCTTTTTTTGGATTTAAATATTTTCATTTAAAATTATTTATTATTCAATACTCAAAAAATCTAACCTTTAAAAAAAGTCAATATTTTAGATACTGTAAATGCTCGATCTGATTTAATTAAGACATAATTAGATTTTTTCAAGGTCTTTCTTACTATATTAAATTTTTTAAAAACCAAAAGAATTTTTTTGATATTTGTTTATTATTTTTTAAGTTATATAATATTGATTACTAAGATTTATTTGAATAAGAGTTTTAAATTAATTTATCATTTTATCATTATAAAATTTTAACAAATCACTATATTTTATTTTATGGCTACTGTTTTTTTTTAAATA
>JH720309.1:978122-990845 GCA_000231825.2 Tetrahymena elliotti 4EA | reverse complement strand
TAAAAATTAATGAATAAGCAAGTCTAAACAAATATCATGTAAACCAATTCGAAAATAAATCAGATGCTTAAAAATAAGAGTCTTGTTTCATTCATACAAAAGTGCATAATTAATAATGAAAAAGAATTTTTACCTTAAGTAAAGAGTCAAAGTTAAGAGATTAGAGCATTTTGCTAAGACAGATCCTAATCCTTATGCACCTATTTCACCAATCTTATTACTACTTTTAAAGAATGAAAAAAATAAATATACATGAATAAACAAATATTTAAAAGAAAGAGATAAGCATAAATTTGAATAAAAATCTTAAATAACAAGTAAAAAATAATGAAAAAGCAAGTCTAATAAATCTCAAGTAAATTGACCCAAATTAGCAAGTTTGTTATAAATTAGAATCTTGTCTCATTCATTCATTCATATAAAAATGAATAATTAATAATGAAACAATATTTTTACTTAAGGTTAAGAGACAAAGTTTAGAGATTAGAGCATTTTGCTAAGCCAGATCCTAATCCTGAAACACCCATCTCACCAATATTATTGTTACTTTTAAAAATGAGAAAAATTAATATCTATGAATAAAGAAATATTTAAAAGAATGAGATAAGCATTATAATTTGAATAAAATCTGAAACAATAAAATAAATTAAAGAAATAGCAAGTCTAACAAATATCATGGAAACCAACCTAATTAGTCAGTCAGTTGCTATCAAATTAGAGTCTTAATTCATGCAAATAAAAATGCATAATTAATAATAAAACAGTATTTTTACTTTAAGTGAAGAGTCAAAGCTTAGAGATTAGAGCATTTTGCTAAGCCAGATCCTAATCCTTATGCACCCATTTCACCAATCTTATTAGACCTTTTAAAAAATTAAATATTGAAAAAATAAATATTTAAATCAATTAAAAAAGCATAAAAATTTATAAAATCTGAAATAACAAATAAAAATTAATCAAAGAATAATTCTATCCAATATCAATTATATAAACCCAAATATGTCAGCCAGTTGCTTATATATTAGAGTCAAGTTTCTTTCATAAAAAAATAACATAATTAATAACATTATTTTTACCTTAGATCAAGAGTCAAAGTTTAGAGATTATAGCATTTTGCTAAGCCAGATCCTAATCCTGAAACACCTATTTCACCAATACTATTGCAACTATTAAAAAATGAGGAAAATTAATATATATGAATAAAGAAATAATTAAAAGAAAGAGATAAGTAGAAAAATTTGAATAAAATCTGAAATAATAAATAAAAATTAAAGAAACATCAAGTCTAAAAAATATCAAGTAAATTTCTAATAAATTAGAATCTTGTTTCATGCATACCAAAATACATAATAAATAATGAAACATTATTCTTACTTTAGGTTAAGAGTCAAAGTTTAGAGATAAGAACACTATCCTATGCCAGATCCTAATCCCTATGTACCCATTTCACCAAGCTTATTAGACCTTTTAATGAATTAAATATTGAATTAATCAATTAAAAAAGCACAAAAATATGAATAAAATCTGAAACAACAAATAAAAAATATTGAAAGAACAAGTCTAACAAATATCAAGTAAATTAACCCAATTAGCCAGTCAATTTGCTTATAAGTTAAAGTCTTGTTTCATGCTTATAAAAAAGCATTATTAATAATGAAATAGTATTTTTACCTTAGGTTAAGAGTCAAAGTTTAGAGATTAGAACATTTTGCTAAGCCACATCCTAATTCTTATGCTTCCAATTCACAAATCTTATTAGATCTTTTAAAAATAAGAAAAAATTTAATATAGAACAAAGAAATATTTAAAAGAATGAGGAAATCATAAAAATTTAAGTTTAATTAAATCATAATTTATTCAAGGTCATTAACTAATATTGAGAGACCATTTTTACATGATATTAAAGTAAAAATTTAGAGATTCGATTAATTTAATGAAACATTAATAGCATTACCCACTACTTAAGTCAATATGAAGATTATTGTGAGAAGTTAAATTAGAACTTAGTAACTTTAAATAAATAAAAATTAATGTACATTAATATCTCTAATGAAATTCAAGTACAGAACTGATATTGCTATAATGTATTATATTTTATATCAACATTTATTTTTTCTTAAAAATTTGTTAAGATGTTATTGAATATGAGTTAATTAATTAAGAATTAATTAGAAAAATTAGATTAATTTATTGAAATATAATTTTGGAAAGAAAAAACAAATTGAATTATTCTGATTTTTATATACAAAATTTAGATAATACAGTGATTTAAAATAATTAACCAAGTACGAAATATATTTTGTTATAATTAAAATATTAAAAAATTTTAAAGAACTAAAAAATCATAAAAAAGTTACTTTTTGAAAAATATTTTTATTTTATTAAAAAGTTAATTATTCAAATATTTAATTCATGAAAATTTTTATTAGTAAACAAATCTTGAAAGAATTTTTTATTAAAAAATTGAAAAGGAAAGGTTAATGTAAAGTTTTTAAAAATCAAAATAATTTCTTTATTTTTGTATTTATGTTAGAAAGTGTTTAATTACAAAGATTTAAGTTTACATCAGTTTAAATTAATTTGTTATTTTATTTAAATATTATTATTTACAATTTAAACAAAGTATCACTCATTATAATTCATTTTAAGGTTAATTTTATGGTTATGGTTTTTGTTTAAATACTTTGGAAAAAAAATTAGATAATTTATTTTGATCTTAAACCTTAACCATAGCAGTAGTTGTAGTATCTTATTGATCTCTTATTTATGAAAGATTGTTTGAAACAAATTGATTAGATACAAATTCAACTTGAATGTTTTAAAGATTATCTGATTATTCTTGATTTTATTATTCTTTTTTTTATTAAATAAATTAGTAAATTTATATTACTGTAGTTATTATCATGAAAATAGTTAATTCTAACAGGATTATTTATAGAAAAATCAAAAACGAATAGCTAAGTGAGTCTATTTAATTTATATATTCAGTCACATCTGATTTTTAGCAATAAATATTAAGCGTTAAGAATTAGATATACAAACCAAGCCAAAGAGTAGAATCTAAGATGAAAAAAATATTTGTAATCTTTGAATTAAATGGTTTTAGATAAATTATTATTGATAATTCGCATGACTAAACTATTATAGCGATAACACAAGAAGCTATCCAGTTTTAGCTTGATTGTATAAAGCAAATAGGTATTAAAAATGCTTCAAATACCTAGAAGATTATCATGAAGTTTCTTCTTATTTTGGATTCAAATATTGTTTGATTTTGTATTTTTTCTCTAACTACTTCATCAAAGTTCACCACATTTTTTACTAATTACTCTTTGTTTAAATATTCATATTGTTTTTATAAAATTAGAAAGGTTGTTGGAATAATTAGTAATAGCAGTGTTATCTATATTCCTATATTGTTACTATCAAAGCTATAGCCAAATTGCTTTATTTATTAGTTGATTCCAATAATAAGCATAGCAATAATTAGCTAAAAATATTAAATGATAAAGCTAGAAAATAGTTTATTGAATAGCTTCAAAGATATTGATTGAATTTTTTCATTTGTAATTTTCTCTGTCAATAAAAAGAACATGACAAATAAGAATAAGCAAATGAAGAATAAAACAATAGCCTATCCAGAAGTCTTTAAGATATTAAAAGAAAGTCCGAAATTCTCATATTTTACATTCTGATATTAATTATCACTTTCATTAATTATTTCTTCAAAGACATTCAAATATTTAAATTATTAATGAGGACAAGTTTCTAAGTATTTTTAAAATAATAAATAAACTCAAAAAAAAGATAATTCAATTTAATTTACTTATGACTGCATTTAATGGTAAAAATATTTGCTAAGGTAGTGCAGTATTGACTAATGAGAGATAGCTGAGTTTTAAACAAGTTAATCCATTCATAATAATTCCAAAACTAGATTAAGAAAATATATTTTAAACACCACTCAAAAAAGTTGTACTGGCGAATGTTACTTTAGAAGCTGTCTCAGTATATGAATTTACATTTTAAATGGATTTTTCATCAAATTTCTTCGAATTATAATCCAAATAAATTTATGTACAAACTTAATCATAAAAAACAAAATCATCTAAGCAGATACATTATGAATCTTAAACTGTCTATCCTTTTTAAACACAATCAATACAGGAAGAGTCCAAAAATAGATATTAATCTTCAAAGCAACTCAAACAGTTAGTTGAAGATGGTCCATTACAAGTTTAACATGTTTGATGGCAAGGAAGACAAGTACTTCCACTAATAAATTAATAAATATTATCAATAATAAATAAGTTATTAAATAATATCTTACGAAGTATAATAGCCATCCTCGCAAGATGTTAAGCATCTGCCATTTTATAAAAAATAAGAGTTATTACACTATTTACACATCTCAATTGTACTGTCAACATATATAGAACACCCAGGTATCATATTATACATTTATTATATTGTTGCAAATTATTTCACATTACCACTTGAACTTTAAAGTTCCACATTCGAGGTAAAACCCTAAAAAATAAATATATTAATATTTATTAGTATTCTTGCTTTTAAATTAAAGACCTACTATATTGAGGTAAAAATCTCTCATACTATTATTATGAAAATAAATATTGCCATTACTGATTGGGTAACTCTTAATTTAAATTTAATTTAGTGTTTAGTCATACATCAATTCATAATAGTTTGCTCCTAAAAAGATGAAATTCTAATATTTAAATGTTTCCTTCATTTACAATATTTTTAGGTTAAAATAATTTTTACATTATATTAATAGTACTTTATAAGATTTGATTAGCTTGGAAATGAATCTCCAAAGGTTTAAATTTGCTAGAAATCATCTACCCCATATAATTAGAATGGTTTATTATTGCCAAAATTTAATTAAACTAAGATAACTGGCTTCTATATTAATTAATTTTTAAAACGTTTATTTGCTTAAAAATGATTAATTACGCAAAAATCATCGATTTAAAACAAAATAAAATGAAATTAAGTAAATAAATATTTACATTTGGAAATTGTATTACCTAATAGCAATTATTCAAGGATTAAGATATTTATTTCACAATTATTGCTTAATTATTTTCAAAGGACATCTTCGCAATAGTTTAAAGAGTCGTCTAATAGTATAAATTGTACTTTTTCTGTAAATAAAAGAAAGTGAATATTGATAAGAAACAAATGAAGTATTTAAATTGTTTACATCAATTAACCATAATCTAACCACATTTTATTATGTATATTTTTGCCCATTCATAAATAAAAACTAATTTAACATTTATATATACTAATTGTAGAAATAAAACTGAAACTAAGGTTATTATTAACTTGTATAGATAACATTTGTAGAAGTAAAAAGCTTGTCGAACAATTTTTCAAAGACAATATAATAATTATTATTTTCTGAACAAAGTAAACTTAAGTAACCTTACTTTTTGATAATCAAACAATTTTTATTAATTATTAATTCTTACAATTCATATTTTAAAAAGGGTTTTTCAAAATTAAAATTGATAGTTTTTTAATTATCAAAATGAAATTTTACATTAAGACATTATTTGATTTAATTATTAATTATTAAATTTTACTAGTCTTTAGATTATGTAATTTGCACAAGGATATTTTAGCTGTGGATAATTGAATTCCGTTAAAAAATTGGAAGAACCACTGAGCATTAAGTTGAAGTCTATAGTATAATAATAAGATTTACCCTATTCTGAAGCATACACTATATTTTTGTTCTATAAAATATGAATTCATAATTAACTAAGTAAAAATCAATTAAAAACTCACATTATTATTGGTAAAAAATCTAACATTCGTATCAAAATCATATGTAGTTCCTATCAAGATATGTGTGGAAGATACTCTCCCATAGATATCTAAAATACTAATCCTAACAATACCATCAGTTCCTTTATACAATATTGAGTTTGTATCCTGATTAAAAAATTTAAATAGTTTATTGGGAAAATAAATATGGTAATAAATTACAGGAATGTTGCAGACTTGATTTGAAAAGTAAATTGGATTTTGATTTGAGCAAAGAAATGTACAAATACAATTTAAAACTATAATTAGTAAAAAAATTTCTTTCATTTCACTTTCCTTTTTTTCACTACAAAAACACTTGAATTAATATTTTTTCAAAATCAAAAATTTATGTTTTTCTTTTTGCCTGAATTATATATTTAATTCATCTATCCATACCCTTAATTATTCTGTAACCTTTTTGAGTCATTTTAAAAATATAAGCAAATAAAAAACAAAGGTATTTTTTATGAATAAACAAACGGATAGAAAATGATAAAAATATTTGTGAAATAGTCAAAATTTTTTTACTTCTGCTTAATAAAAGTAAAATATTCTCAAAAACAATCTTTAAAATATAACATTTTTAATAATCATTATCCTACCTTCTACTTTAATTTTAATGGAAAGAAAATAAAAGATAAATTTTGCAATTTTCATAAATGAAAACTACCTTTTTTGCTTTTTTATTATGAAAAACATCTATTAATTTATAAATTAATGGTTTTCAATCATTTTCCTTTCAAATTTTTGCTGTCTAAAAGCCGATTTAAACTACATTTATTTAGGTTTTTTTAAAAATGTGCATAGCATACACTTTGATAAAAAAGATAAATTTCGATTTCTAATTTAATCATTTGGTTTTTTATTTCCTAAATGAGAAAATAAAATTTTCACTTAATATTAACTAATCTTTGCTCTTTTTCTTAAATTATAATTTGATCTTCTATATATTATAATTTATTAACTTTTTTTTTGTTAATATGACTAAATTAATTACATTTTTAATCTAAATAATCTAGGAGGAAAAACCAAAAAAATTTATGATTTTGAATCATTGACAAGTACAAAAGAATAATATTTTTCTATTTTATTTAATTTGATTATTTTACATACATTTTTGTTAATTTAATAAACAACATTATCAAATCTAGAAATTTTAATCAATCTGTAAAATAGGATTTGCTCATTATTGTAAAAGAAATACTTTTCAGAAATTAAAGGAAAAATCAATAGTTCAATTAATTTGCTACACAAACATATTTTTTCCAATTTTTTACACTAAACATAGCCCATTTTTTATGAAATACATTTCTCAAAAAATTTTAAATCAAAGCTAAGAAAAATCAACTAATTTTTAAAACATTTTTATTGCTAAATCAATTAAATATAAAATCTTAAATATTTTTTTAGAAATGGAAATTTTGCTTTTGAAGAATATGAAATTTTAATAATTGTCTAAACATAATACCAAATAAAATAAATTTAAAGAATTTAAAATAATTACAAATAAAATTAAATGTAATGTCTTAATAAAAATAGATTTAATTTAAAAAAAAATAAATTTAACATTTTATTCACCACATAAAAAATCAAACAATTTCGGCTTATTCTGTGAAAGCTTATTTTTATTATTTTTTCTTAAACATTTTTTCATATAAATTTAGAATTTTAGATTAATCCTAGATATTGAGTTCATGAAAAATATTTGATTCATCTCTTATTTCTGATAAATCTTTTGAAACAAATTCTTTAGACACTAATTAAATTTCTTTCTATTATTCTTCATTTTCTGAATTTGTTTAGTCTTCCTTTTAAGTAATTTTTTTGGATTTAATGAGTAAATATGCTTGATAAAGTAATTTTATGAGCAAGAAAATTGTTAATTCTAACATTATCATCTAGAAATTTATTAAAAATGAGTAACTTAATTTGTCTAATTGATTTGAATAGCTATTCAAATCTTCTTTCTAGCTATAAATGTTTAAGATTAGAAACTAAATATATAATGTCAGCCAAAGACCAGAATCAATAATAAAGTAAATATTAGTAAGATTTGAATAGAATGGTTTTAGATATATTATTACTGTAAGCTAACTTAGTTAAATTATTATACCAATCACACATGATGCTAACCAGCTTTGACTTGATTGTATGAAGCAAAAAGGAACAAGAAAAGACTCAAATATTTAGTAAATTATCATAAAATTTTTCCTAATTTTAGATTCAAATAATGTTTCGTTTTATATTTTTTCTCCAACAACAATGTTAAAATTTAAAATATCGCTAGCTACTTATTATTTGTTTAAATATTTGTATTATAAATAAAATATAAGAACTATTAATGGTATAATAATCAGTAATAAAATTATTTATACTCCTCTATTCATACCTTCAACACTATATCCAAACAATTTTAATTACTAGGAAACTCCAATTACAAGCATAACCATTACGAGCTAAACATATTAAACCAAAAAGCTACAAAAAATTTTATTAAATGATATCAGTGAGTATAATTTTATTTTTTCATTTATTATTTTTTCAGTTAATCCAAAGAAAAGTATAAAAAAAGATAGACAAATAATGAATAAAATTATAGCTTAGCCACAAGTTTTTAATATATTAAATGAAAGATCAAAATTTTAGTATTAACTATTTTGATATTAACTATCATTTGAGCTAATCATCAAAGCAAAAACATTCAAGCCACTAAATTAATTTGGAGGACATTAATCTATTAAATTTAATCATAACTTAAAAAGTTTATTTCAAAATTTAATTTACCAACAACTGTTTTTAATGGCGATGTTATTTACTATGGCAAAGTAGTTGTAACCAAAGAGAGATAGCTAAGTTTTAAGCATGTTAATCCATTCATTACAATCCCAAAGCTTGATTATGAAAATATGTTCGAAATAGCGCTCAGAAATGTTGTTGTAGCAAATGAAACTTTCAAACTTACTTCAGTTGATTTATTTAATTTTTAAATAGATTCTTTGTCAAATGTACCTGAATTATCATCAACATCTTTTAATTCACAATTTTAATTTTAAAAGACATAATTTTCCAAGCATTTACAGTTTTTATCTGATATTTATTATCCAGTTTATTTACAACTAGTGCAAGATTTGTTTATAAATAAATAAAAATTTTAATGACATGTCAAGCAATCTATTGAAGAGGGTCCAGAGCAAGTTTAGCATGTTTAATCACATTTTATACAGCTACCTCCGCTATCAAATAATAAAATAAATAAAAAAGAATTAACAAAATAAATAACTCACATATTCTAAGTATTTTCTTCACAAGAAGGAAGGCATCTTTCATTAAATAAGAAATAAGATTAATTACACTTTTAACATACTTAATTAGTGCTATCAGTATATTAAGAACAACCAGGTATCAAATTATACATTTACTAAATCGTGGCATATTAAATTTATTATGGATTTTAAAGAGTTACATAAAAACCAAAACCCTAAATTTAAATATATTACTTTAGTTTTTGTAAAGAAAAATAAAAAAAATTTACTTTATAGAAAATTAAATCAGGGTAAGAGTTGTTTATATAATAAGTTTTATTTGTGTTAATAACATATTTCTTAATTTATATAAGATTTTACTACTCAATGTAAATCAACTCATAATATGTGCTTCCAAAAAAGATGAAATTCTTTTTAATTAACAAAAAAAGTTTTTAATTTCTTAAATTGTGAGATTTATTACATAATATTAAAAATATTTTATGTTCAATGGTAGATTTTAAGGTAAAGAATCACCAAAAGTTTAGATCAACTACAAGTTATCTGCCCCATATATTAAAAATGGGTAATCAGATACATTACTTTTTTAAACTATGATAAAGTCTTTCTTTATTTATTAAATTATTTGTTACTTACTATTTATTTTTTTGTTTATGAACTAATAATTAAAAAAATTCTTATTAATATCCTAATTATATACTTTTGGAAATTCAATTAGAGTAGAGTATCTACTACTAAACCTAGAAATTTCTTTATTTACAACCACCTAACCATTTGTAAAAGACAGCTTGAATATTGATCCTGCAGAATAGTATAAATTATTTTTATGCTTTTTATAAAAAAATTAAACTGTTAACGATAATAAAAAATAATCAATAATTTACATCAACCAACAATATTTTTCCAGTTATTTATTGTTAATATTTTTTTCCATTCATAAACATATATTATCTGTCAATTTGTATGTAGTGATCATAAAATTAATTTACATCCAAATATTAAATTGAAGTGTTGCTATAAACTTAATTTGTTGATGTGAAAAGCTTCTCAAAAGATGATTCACAAATAACATAATAGTTATTTAGTTCTACACAGACTAAATAAAAGTAATTTTGCTTTATTAAAATTATATTTTAATTTATAAATCTATTTGCCATAAAACCTCAATTTCATAAAAATATTTTCTTTAAATTTAATTCAATATTTTGATTAAATTATTTTTAATTTCACTTTTGATGTTTTGAGGATGGGTTTTTTGATGAAATCGAGGATTTACAATAATCAAAAAAACAGACTGATTGATGTTTAAAAAAGTCCAAATAAAGAAATAAATTTTATTTTTCTTTTGTTAATATCAAATAAAAGAATAAGAGAAGATTACATTAAAATCTTATAAAATATGATGAAAGAAAATGCAATAGTTTTTATTTTACCAGCCTCTAGATAACATAGCTTGAGCATGGGTAATTGAGTGGCGGATAGTTAATTTTGGTAAAAAAGTTAGAGGAACCTTTAGTCATTTCATTAAAATCTATAACATAATAATAAGCTTTATCCAATTCAGATGCGAAAACTAAATTTTCTTTCTGTTTTTACAATAAGTTAATGAGATGTAAAAGAAAAATGAAAAAGCATACATTTGTTGTAAAAAATCTGGTTTTAGTATTGAGTTCAAAACCAAAACTAATCAATTAATGAGTTGAAGTAACTCTTCCATTAATATCTAAAATACTTATTCTTATTATATTATCATTTCCTTTGTAAAAAATAGAGTTTTAGTTCTAGTTTTTAATTTTAAACCTTTTAAAAAAATGATTTTTAAAATAAACTGATTACCTTTAAGTAGTAGACTTAGTCAGAAACAACTATTGGATTTTCTTCAATTGTGCATAAAAGAAGTAAAATTTAGTTAAGCAAGAGAATTAGTTAGAAGATTATGCTCATTTTATTTGATTATTTTTCCTCTCTAAAAAATCAATTGATTTAAAAAAGTTTTTGATTATCAAAATTTACTTTTTTTTTACATTTCCACAATATTGTTTGTGTAATTTATTTAAAAAGCTTTTAAATTTCTCAACTAGCTATTAATTAAATTAGAAAGAAATATCAAAGTAAATTTACTCTATTTGTTAACTTTATTCCTCAATCACTTCATATTTTACTAAAATTTTTCATAAACTTTCTTTTCTATAGAGTTTTTGATTCACATAAATAGTTATAAGTTCAAACATAAAATCAAGTCTTTTTTTCTGCGTAAAGTAAAATTTTCAGATAAATCTAGACTTAGTATTTTAGAAATTATTTTAAAAGTATAAATTATGGAAAAAATAATACTAGAAAAGAATTATAAGTTCAAAAAAATACAAATCTTAAAACCTTCTTAATAATTTCGAAATTTAATTATGGGAGTAAGGATTTAAATTAAAGATACTATTATTTTGTTTACAGATGTAATATGATAAATTCTGTTGCTTTCAAAGTAATTAACTCAATAGTAAGAAACTTTGTCTTAATTTTTACATAATTTGATATTTATGATTAAAAAGAAAAAATTTATAATTTAGCTTTACTAATAAAAAGGGTTGTCTCCTTTTTTTCATAATTATTATTGAGATGCATATCATTGACATAATTTTTAAATAATCATTTAATTTAAAGTACATTTAATGAAGTAAAAAAAATATTAACAAATCTATGTTTAAAGATAAAGAAAATTTAAATATTAAAGAGAAAGCCATCTACCATAAATCCTCATAAATTCTCACCTGCATAAAATTTTTTTCAATAGTCATTATTTATCATAGCATCATAAAACAGTTACTTTTTGAAAAATATTTTAATTTATTTAAAAAAAATAATTCTATTATTTAATTCATGAAATGAATTATAAACAAATCTTGAAAAGTATTAAAAAATTGAAAAGGCAAGGTTAAATGTAAATTAAAATAATATTTTGTTTTTTTATTTAGATAAGAAAGATTTTAATTTACAAAAATTTATGTTTACATCAATTTAAATTAATTTGTTATTTTATTTAAATTTTATTATTTTCTCTTTAAACAAAGTATCAACTCACCCTATTTCATATCATAGTTAAGGTTTTTTTTAAATACTTTTGAATATAAATGTAACAATTTATTTTGATCTTAAACAGCCAAAGTCGAAGTAACTTGTTAGTCTTTTATCTATGAAAAATTGTCTGAAACAAATTGTTTTGGTACAAATTCTACTTGAACATTTTAAAAATTATCTGATTACTCTTGATTTTTTTATTAATTTTTAGATTAAATAAATTAGTAAATTTATATTATTGTAGTTATTATCATGAAAATAGTTAATTCTAACAGGATTATTTAAAGATTTATAAGAAATGAATAGCTAAGATAATCTATTTAATTAGAATATTCAGTCACATCTGATTTTTAGCAATAAATATTTAGCATTAAGAATTAGATATACATGGTTAGCCAAAAAGTTGAATCTAAGATAAAAAAAATATTTGTCATCTTCGAATAGAATGGCTTTAGATAAATTATTATTGATAATTCGCATGACTAAACAATAATAGCAATAACACATGAAGCTATCCAGTTTTAGCTTGATTGTATAAAGCAAATAGGTA
>JH720309.1:957865-970461 GCA_000231825.2 Tetrahymena elliotti 4EA | reverse complement strand
ATAGCAATAATTAGCTAAAAATATTAAACAATAAAACTTGAAAATAGTTTATTGAATAACTTTAAAGAAATGGATTTAATCTTTTCATTTTTCATTTTCTCTGTCAATACAAAGAATAAAACAAATAAGAATAAGCAAATAAAGAATAAAATAATAGCCTATCCAGAAGTCTTTAAGATATTAAAAGAAAGTCCAAAATTCTCATATTTCACATTTTAATATTAATTATCACTTTCATTAATTATTTCTTCAAAGAGATTCAAATATTTAAATTATTAAGAAGGACAAGTTTCTATATTATTTTTAAAAATAATTAACTTATAAAAATATCAATCATTTTAATTTACGAAAAACTGCATTTAAGGGCAATAATATCTGCTAAGGTAGTACTGCATTGACTAATAATAGATAGCTGAGTTTTAAACAAGTTAATCCATTCATAATAATTCCAAAACTAGACTAAGAAAATACACTTTAAACACCACTCAAAAAAGTTGTGCTTGCAAATGTTACTTAAGAAGCAGTTTCAGTATATTAATTTACATTTTATATGGATTTTTAATCAAATTTCTTTGAATTATAATCTAAATAAATTTATGTACAAACTTAATCATAAAAAATATAATCATCTAAGCATATGCATTATAAATCTTTAATTATCAATCCTTTTTAAACACAATCGATACAAGAAGAATCCAAAAACAGATATTAATCTTCAAAGCAACTCAAACAATTAGTTGAAGATGGTCCATTACAAGTTTGGCATGTTTGATGACAAGGAAGACAGGTACTTCCACTAATGTAACAATAAATATTATTAAAATATAAGTAATTATATAAATAGCTTACGAAGCATAAAAGCCATCTTCACAAGATGTCAGACATCTCCCATTTTATAAAAAATAAGACTTATTACACTATTTACACAACTCAATTGTACTATCAACATATATAGAACATCCAGGTATCATATTATACATTTATTATATTGTTGTAAATTATTTCACATTACCACTTGAACTTTAAAGTTCAACATTTGAGGCAAAACCCTTTATTGTATTTATATTAATATTATTTAGTATTTTGACATTTATTCATAAATTAAAGATATACTTTATTGAAGAGAAAATCAACAGGAGTATTATTTGGTAAATAAATATTGCCATTACTGATTGGGTAGCTCTTAATTTAAATTTAATTTAGGGTTTAATCATACACCAATTCATAATAGTTTGTTCCTAAAAAGATGAAATTCTAATATTTAAACATTCACTTGATTTACTATATTTGTAGGTTAAATAATTTTTACATTATATTAATAGTACGTTCTCTATCCTGATTAGCTTGGAAAAGCATCTCCAAAGGTTTAAATTTGTTAGAAATCATCGACCCCATATATTTAGAGTGAAAAATTAATACCATCATTTAATTAAACTAAGATAACTGGTTTCTACATTCATTAATTTTTTAAATGTTGTTTTACTTAAAATGATTAATTATGCTAAAATTCTCAGCTCACTTTAAACAAAAAATAAAATGAATTTAAGTTAAAAAAAAATTACATTTGGAAATTGTATTACTTACTAGCAATTATTAAAGAATTTAGACATTTATTTGACAATTATTGCTTAATTATTTTTAAAGGATATCTTCAGAATAGAGCCCAACTAAAAATATAAATTGTACTTTTTCTGCAATAAAAGAAAGTTAATTTTGCAAATAAGCGAATGAAGTATTTAAATTGTTTACATCAATTAAATATATCTTAGCCACAGTTTATAATGTATATTTTTATCCATTCATAAATATAAACTACTTTAGCATTTATATATACTAATTGTAATAATAAAATGAATACTAAGGTACTTATTAACTAATATAGACAACATTTGTTGAAGTAAAAAGCTTATCAAACCATTTTTCAAAGACAATATAATAATTTGAAGTTTCTAGACATAGCAAACTTAAGTAACCTTACTTTTTCATAATTAAACAATTTTTATTAATTATTTAATATTCGAACCCATATTTTTTTAAAAAAATTAAATTTGATTGTAAAAGTAGAAGTTTTAAAATATCAAAATGAAACTTTACATTAAGGTATTATAAGATTTAATTAAATTGATAATTTATTCAAAAATTTTACTAGCCTTTAGATTATGTAACTTGCACAAGGATATTTTAGCTGTGGATAATTTAATTCTGTGAAAAAATTGGCTGAACCGCTGAGCATTAAGTTAAAGTCTATTGTATAATAATAGGGCTTACCCTCTTCAGAAGCATATACAATATTTTAGTTCTAGAAAAAATGAATTAATAAATATTTGAACAAATAAAATTAATTAAATAATTCACATTATTTGTGGTAAAAAACCTAATAACTATACTAACATTAAATTTAATTCCTATCAAGCTATGTGTGGAAGATATTTTTCCGTTGATATCTAAAACACTAATCTTAACAATACCATCAGTTCCTTTATACAATATTGAGTTTGTATCCTGAATAATAAATTGCAATTATTTATTATGAAAATAAAGATAGTAATAAGTTACAGATATATAGTAGACTTGATCTTAAATGTTAATCGGATTTTGATTTGAGCAAAGAAGCGTACAAATGCAATTTAAAACTAAAATTAATAAAAAAATTTCTTTCATTTCGATTTACTTTTTTCCACTCCAAAAATCCCTTGAATTGATATTTTTTACAAATCAAAAATTTATGTTTTTTTCTTTACCTGAATTATGTTTAATTCATCAAAAATATCCTTAATTATTCTGTAAGCCTTTTTTTTTGAATTATGTAAAAACCTAAGCAAAAAAAAAACAGTAAAGATATATTTAGGAGTGATAGAGAGTAAGAACAATCAAAAAGACTGAAAATGATAAAAAAATATGCTAAATAATAAAAATTATTTTTTATCATAGCAAGAGGAACTAAACATTTATCAAAAATATCTTGATTTTTAAATTATTAGAACAGTGTTCCCCTATCTTCTACTTTTAATTTTAACATTATGGAAGGAATATAAAAATAAATTATGCAATTTTCATTAGCTAAAACATCTTTTTTTGTAATTTATCATGAAAAATTTAGGCTAATAAATAGATAGGTGGTTTTCATTGATTTTCCTATCTAAATTTCTATCCTTAGAATGCTATTTAATTGAAATGGATTTATATTATTCAAAAATCTACATTGCAAATTAATGATTAAATTATCAAATTTAGATAAATTTACTATAACCTTATATTAAATAATATCTAATTGCCTTTGATTAAATTATGATTTGTTCTTCCACATATAATAATTTATTTTCTTAGTTTTTGTTTTCATGAGCTATTTGTATGATTTCTAAGCTAAAGAGGAAAAAATAGAAAAAATACATGTTTTTTTTATCATTCATTTTGTTATGTAAGCAAATCATTTAACTCGATAATATTATTTAATCTAGATATTTTAATCAATAAATTTTTATATTTTAATAGCTTTTGCTCATTATATTTCTTGAAAAACTTATCAGTAATAAAATAAAAAAATATTTTTTTAATTTGAAATTGAAACATATTTTTTAATATATTTCTAAACAAATCTGATTATTTCTTAAGAAATAAATTTCACTAAAAATCATTAAATATTTCATTTTTATTTCTTCTAATTTGTATATTTTTCAAAAAAGAATGTAAAATGTTTAAAAATTAAAAAATTAGCTGTTGAAATATTTTAATTGATATTTTAAATTAGGAATGTACTTTTTAAATTAATAAATTTCATATAAAATAAAATAAAAAATGAAAGTAATATATTAAAAATTGAAATATTAATCAAGAAATTAAAACCATTTATTTTTATATATTTTATAAAGATATCTTTATTTATTAATCATATTAATTTGCATTTTAAGATATTAACAAATATTTTATTTATTTTCAACTTTCATCCTCATGATTCATTAAGTGAGTATATTTATTTTTCTATGCATGTCTTCACAGAAATCAAATTCCTAATTTCTATTTTAATCAAGCCTTGAATGTATATTTAATTGTGGGCATAAGAGCTTCAAAACCTGACAAAGTTTTAGCACAAATTTCTAACTCCAAGAATTTTTTAAAATTTGAAATAGGTTGACCACCTAACTTTTCAACTCCTTGAACTATATCCCAATTTTCTCTATTTTTAAAAATGAATATTAAAAAAATAAAATATATAATTAAATTTACCTTTCAGAATCCCCTAGCAAGGAATTGTATAGACAGATATTACCTACTTAGATTAAAGAGATATTTACTTGATATTGATTAAAGAAATAGTCCTTCATACCTTAAATAGTAAGAGGACCTTAGACAAATAGCTTATCCCAAATTGTGAAACCTGAAGGAATTGCCTTAACTGGTCCCATCAAAATGACATCATAATCTTTATCCTTAGCCTTAATAGGAGGTTGAGGTTATGAGAAAATCCATAAAGGAAGAGCTAGATTCATGAAAGAGTTTTTCATTTTATTAAGGGGTTTATTAAGAATGTATTTGAAAATTTCAATACCAACGGCGCCTACAACCATGGCAGTGGTAGTAGCAAGAGCAGGAATAATTTTACCAGCAATCATCTTGACCTTGAACTTGGTTACTTCCTTTATCTTGTAGTTACGAGCACGTAAATTGGCAACAGATGAAATAAAATCAATGTGCCAGTTAGTTGGGTCATCCTTTTCGAATTCAATAGGGCTTAATTTTGGTTTATCTTGAGAGAGATTGAAGTTCAATAATTCTTTTGATAAATTTTCAATGACAACTTCATCATCTCCAATTTTTAGTACTGCTGTATCATTATCATCTACCTTAATACTTGCTTTCTTATGGACTAATTCTTTAATATGTATTGAGTTAGCAATCTTTTTAATGTATTCTCTATCATAACAGTAGGGGAGACCGAAGATGAAGGCAAATATGTTTGCAGCAGATTAGATGAAGTCAACATGAATATCATCATTTGTATCAAATTTAATGGGAACAGGAGGTCTCTTAGGTCCTGACCAGAATGGTTAACCAGACTCTGTCTTGTGATCAAGGGGGAAAGAGTTGAGAAGTTATTAAATTTGATTGTAGAAAATGTCTTAGAACATATTTCTAGCAAGTTCTATGCACTTATCATAGTGATAATCAGAATAAGTGTTTACTAATTTCTTAACAATTTCCAGACGCTCTCTTAACATATCAGGTTTGTAATGAAGTTCTTTAGTTATTTACTCAATATAAGCTTGAGGGTTTTCAACATACTTTGAAGTCTCATTAGGACCTTCAACCAAGTTTCCTTCAAAATAGTCACGAGCCCATTAAATGGTGTGCTCAATTTAATAGGGGAAGTTTTTTAATGTACATATAGGAATTAATTCCTCTGGTGGATCAACAGAATCACCATAGGATTGAGTAAGTCTAGGAAGAACAATTTATGAATTACACTTAGTTCCAAGAGTACCTGATTCGAAGAGGGGTTTTCCATACCAGACACAACGTCCATCAACAAAGAGACGAGCTTTAACATTATCAACAGCATTAACAACAAAATCAAGACCCTACCAGAAATCATCATTGAAGACTCTTTCATTTTCAGGGTCTACTCTTTCTTTAAGGGCTTCAATGTGGAGCTTAGGATTCATAATCTTACCAGCACGAGCAGCACATTCAGATTTAGAATGGCCAATATTTTCTTTACGAAAGAGGAATTATCTGTTTAGGTTAGACATTTCGATTTAATCATCATCTGTAACAACAACACTCCCTTTCTTATCACTACCTAAACCCATTAAAGCAAACATTTTAATGTATTCACAACCTAAAGCACCAGCACCGACAAGGAAGGTACGTTATTCATGTAACTTTTACTAGAATTCTTTACCAAAGATAGCAATTTAATCATCATATTGAGAGTTCAATAAAGTTCTATCTACTTCACCTTCAGGAAGAGCTTCAAAGCATTCATAGTGCAACCATTACCTTAAAGGAGTGAATTTTCCTGTGTACTTTACTATTTCTTGAGCTAAAATTCCACCCCAGAAAGAAGAAAGAGGAGTAATTTAAGCACGAGCATAGAGAGCGATATTTTTAACAATCTATTCTTCGATTTTTTCAACCTTGAGAACACCTTCTTCATCGATGTTCTTTCTTTGAGCATTAATATTTTTTACTATTTGGAGTAACTTTTCGGCATCTTCTTAGGATTACAAAGCAGGGAGGTGACCATTTTACTTAACGAAAATTAACAAACCAGTGAAAGCTAAGTGGAGCTATTCAGGTCTACCAAACTTTTCCCAATCACAAATATCTAATTCGTTCTTACCAGGAGCATAAGGTTTGCTCAGACTTTCACCCAAACTCTTGAAAGTAATTTTGATAGGAACCTTAACCTATTCAACAATACCTTCACGTAAGTAGGGTTAGAATTTAGTAGTATCAATACCAACTAAAGTAAAAGTGAAGGGACTTCTTTCTTCAATCTTATAAACCTTATCATTTAATTCGCTCATGCCTTATACTTCTCTGAAAGTAACGTAGTCACCAGATTAGAAGCCATGTCTTTTATCTTCATGAACTGTAACTAAACCTTCAGTATCTTGGGTAATACTGACAACAATTGAGTTACCAGGTTCCTCACCATTTGTATCGAATATTTAATGGTTATCACCAAAATCAACAAAACACACTCCATAAAGACCTAAAATGCCTGAATATATAAAACCTTTTTTATTTTCTCTGCAGAAAGCATTGATTTCAACTATTTCATCTTGATTGTAGTTGTCAGTTATTACTACAACATCAAAATCTGCTAATATTTCCTTAGTAATTTAACCAGTATGAACTGAAACCTTGCAGTAGGGATTTAATTCCTTTAATTAAACAAGAGAAGCTTCAGCACGAGTGACTTTACCCACATGGTCAGGCTTAATATAGAAATTACAACCCATATTAGCAACTTCTACAAATCCATCATCATGTAAACAGACAGAAGAAGGTCCACTAAGAATTAAATTCTTTGCTGTTTCAATACCAACCTATTTGATAAATTCATCATTTAATAAATTAATTGTTAAATTAAAGAATGTTAATATCCCTTATTTGGGTACATATAGTTGCTAAAATATGGATAATAGTCATAATCAAATTGAAAGATATTTGCTGGGTGATAGCAGTAAAATAGGATTTTTACTTTTATGTTATGTTTGTGCTCACACTTATAACAACAAAACATTAAAATGCAACAGCATTCATTTATTTACTCACAAAAAAAAAATATTTTTATAACAAAATAATGAAAATCAATCTCTTACACCTCTAAGGCCTGATAGGAAGATTTTGAGCTTAACTAATTTTCCTACAGCTTCAACTCCATAAGCACCCATCATTCTTGAGTATAAGTTTTCATCAATTTTTCCAGTTTCCTGTATCATCATTTAAGAACCTGTGTATCAATAGTCTAGGATTAATCTTTACTTTTTCTTTCAGAAATTTATTATTATTTTTTTTATTTTCTAATATATAAAATCACCATCTTCTTTTTAAATAAATTCTCTTCATTTATTAGAGTTCTTCAATGTATATTTTTTTCTATTTCCTTATAAAATCTAAAAGAGACTCAACCTTTTTATTCTTTGTTTATGCCTATTTTATTTAAAACTCATTAAAATAGATAAATTAGTATTTCATTTATTTAAAAATCAAAGCAAATTAATACAAATTTTTTTATTTACTTAATCAAAATTGTTCAGATCGATTATCTCAACAGAAAAAAATACTTTTCTTTTTTTTTCTGAGAAATTCTAATTAAATTATCCTCTTTCTGCTCTACAAAAATTTTATCGATTATTTTAAATTTCATTCATTCTTTATTCTAACTAAATTTTTTATGATCAAATTAAAAACCGGTCAATTTGGATCAATATAAAAATAGAGAGATTTCTTATTATTATAATTTAATGAATATTTTAGATTATTATTTCATAATATATATCTTTTATTATTAAAAACAAGCCTATATTGTAAAAATTTACAAATAGATTGATACCCATTTTTCAAACAAATAATCATAATAAATTAAAATAGAAGATAAATAATTTTACAGTATTCTCAAATGCTTCAACAGATGATATTAATTCAAATGAAGAGACTAAACTTTAGATGAATTTGAAAATTCTTTGGCTATTAGCAACTTGTGAAGGAGATCTAGTAATAAACCTAATAGAAAGAGTGAAACATTGATTCATATTATAAAAGATTTAGTTTCTCCTAATACCAAATTCATAGCTACAGATAAGTGGAAGCTTTATTTACCTCTAAAAACTGAAGGATTAAATCATTATTCTGTAAATCACTCAAAAAATTTTGTAGAAAGAAAAAATTATTAGAAGAAGAGATATAAAGAACAAAATAGAAAGTTAAATTTACAGATACAAAAAAATTTATGGATAATTTATCCATACTTAAACCATACAGAACGTATGGACACATATGAAGAGAATTTTGAGAAAAAAGACAGGACCAAGATCTGATTTTATAGTTGTTTCTGGTATTGAAATATGCCAAACAGGGTTGTATGACATTTCAAGACCAAGATTTATGTCTTTATATGAATGATATTATTAATTAATTATTTTGAAAAAAAAAGTTAGTTTAGCTAATAGTTTGAAAATATGTGAAATTTAATTAATTTTGACAATATAATGTATAAAGAGAATACAAACACAACTATTTATATTTTCTATAAAATTTTTAGATTTTCTTAACATTTCAAGTATTTCCTAAATAAATTAAATTTAATATCCTCCTTATTCTTTTTTATTCATGTTATTTAAAATAGCAAAATTTTCTAACAATTATCAATAGTAATTTTTACTTGCTCAATTATCAAAAAAATATTCAGAAGCAAGCAATAGTTAGGAACAAAAGAAAGTCTCTTAGATATGTCAACTACTGTGAGGGATCTATTAGAAGTGACTACCTTTTTTATTTTAGCAATTAGTTGATCATTAAATAAAGATGGAAGACCTCTTTTATCCTCTTTGTTTCCTTTAAATATCTTCCAATCCTAATAAATTTTATTAATCTGTCTACATGATATTAAAATGCCTTCTTCCTTCAGCTTTTTCTCTGATAAAGAGCTGAGTTGCCTTCAGGTTTTAACGTTATTATTCAGCCAATATCAAATTTAGGCAGAGTCATTAATTTCTATGATTTTTGTTAAATAATGTTTGCAATTAAATTATTATCTTATTTATTACTGAATAGCAATTTAAAAATTTTTTTATATATTTTCATTGAAATTATAAAATTATAGATTCCTTAGAAAAAAGATAAGATATTATTTTTTTCGCATCCAGTCTATAAGAAAAGATAATAATTTAAATAATATAATTGATAAATTTATAAAAAGGAACTTAAACATTTAGGCCTCTACAAAAGAGTCCCTTTTCCTCTTTTACACATCAAATCAAAATAAGGTATAGGTGAAAATGATCCATTCAGGGATAGAGTTACAAGGTATTAAGGGAGATATGTGTTTATTTAACAATTATCAGATTATCTTTAATAGAATAAATTTTATATTTTTAATTTCTTCTGTTACAAGCTTATTAAAATATTTTCATTCCTCTATTCATATTTTTTATTGCATCTTTTAAAGCAGACCCTAAAGCTGACTCTCCATCATCACAATTATTATTATTTTTTAATTATTTTTAAGGAAATAAAATAAATTTAACAATAATTATTATTTGAAAAAGCAAAAGATTCTTTCTTTTTATTCGAAATTATTATATTTTAATTATTTCATTTTATTAAATAAAAAAAAAAGAAACATTTAATTATCTTAAAATAAATCACACAAAAATTTTTTTGTGTACAAGTCTTAACATTTTAGCGGATTTATTGAGAAATTAACTGCTTTTTTCACTTTCTAATTAGTTGTAACTAAATTTAATTAAATATGAATTAACAACTAAAATATTAAATAAATAGTAATATTTTTGAATTTCTAATATTATATTTTCTTTTATTTAACAATAAAAATTTTCAAAACTTTTAAACTAAGTCATAAATCATTAAAAAAACTAAAAAACTTAATATTAATATAGAAACATTTTACCTGACTCCAAGTATTAAAAATTAAAGTTTAGTAAATTTATGTAATAAACTAGTTAATTCTTATAGTCCTTGTTACCCTATCGAGTTGTTGCTTTAGTTTAAAAATAAATAAAAGGATCACTTATTTTCATTTTATATTGTTATATTTAATTGAAAAATAAATTTATTGTTATGAATTAGTAAAATGAGAAAATATAAAAGTTTTTTATTTTTACTAGAGATATAATTGTAAATTTTTGAGATTAGGACACAAAGTCAAACCATTAACTAAATTCGAAGCTTCTTTTCCTATTCTATTGCTCCTTTAAATAGTTTAAAAGATTGGTTAAATATTTATTAGAAAAAGATAAAAAAATAAGTTAAGTCAAATAAAAAAACATATAAAAAGTAATATATTTAGAAAATAAAAAAATTTTTAAATTAGTTATTTTACTGAAGAAAAAGAGATAAATCTATGAGATTTGGGCAATTTACTAAAGAGAATCCTAAGTCTGAAGCAAATTATCCAGTGATAGAATTTTCACTTTAAAATTTAAATTAATATTCATTTTGTTTGTAGAAAAGTAGATAAAAAAATCTTTTTAAATTAAGCAAATTAAATAAAATATTTATTCTATTAAAATATTAGTTTAAACCATTTTTACAAAAGATTAAGACTTAAGATTTACAGATGGATACAATTTTGTAATACAGATATTAAGCCTTAAAACCCCTCATCACCAATTTAATTTAATCTTTAAATAAATAAACTATTATTTAGTCAATAATTTTTAATAAGATGTAAAAGTTTGATAAGTATTTCCTTTTAAAATTTAATTTAAAAATACTTATCAAATAAATTTAATTCATCTCAAAAAAATGTATTCATCTTTTTTATTTAAAAAAATTGGGTAACTCTTCTTGTATGTAACCCCTCAAAATTGCTATTTGTACACCCTCCCTCAAACCTTTTTAATGTACACCTTTAGATATAATCTGAATTTAATTCAAAAATAGAGGGTTTAGAAAATAATAAATAATAAAAACAATCAATGATTTTGGAGAAAAAGAGTCTGATACTTCTTATTAATAAGAAGAATATGGAAAAATATATATTTAAAAGTAAATTTTTACTGTAAAAGTTATGATATGATTTCAAAAAAATGTTTATTATTTAATAATTTTTGCTAACTTTTTTGAAGATGGCAAAGTTGAAAAATTAAATTGAATTCTTTATTCATTTTGACATTTAGTTTATATTGATTTTACCCAAGATTTATTTTTAAGTTAGAGAGATTTTGTAATTTTGAAAAACAAGATCCTAAACATACTAAACCTGACTTAGTAATTCCTTCTTCTCCACTTTAATAAAACAATAAAAAAGTTAACAAATTTAAATTAAAAAAAAATTATTTCAGCTAATCTAAACCATAAAAATTAAATTTGAAGAAATAAATAAATCAAATAGAGTAATTCTTATTGAGTTTTAAAATTTTTTTACCATATTCTGATATCTAAATTTGTAAGATAAGAACATTATTCTAAGCCCAAAGATAATTTTGATATATTTTCGAAGCTAATGACCTAATTTCTATATGAATTTTATATTCTCAATTTAATTTATTAGAGAATGTGTTTAATTTTATATTAATTTTTGTCTGAAAATAAATAAATAGTTAAATAAAGAAACTACTCTATGATAACTTGGATATTTCTAAGATTACTAAATGAAGAGTTAAGAAACTTATTTTTATATTTAAAATAAATTCAAATAATATCTCTTTATTTATGATAAATTACATCTTCTAACTTTGAAAATTTTTGTTGAATTATCATTTTCTTTTTTCAATCTCAAATCAAATTTAAAAGAAATAATTGCAGTTTTTTAATTTGATTATCAACTATTTTAAGATAACTAAGCTACTTTGCAATAGCATCTTATTTTAATAGGATATTACTTGAAAATTGAAATGGAATCAATGATATAAAACAATATTATTAATGTCCATTCAAATGAGATAGGTTAAATCAAATATACTATTCTAAATATGGTTTTCCAAAATATTTTAAAATAGAACTTATTTGCTTTACTGCATAGAAATTTAGGGTATACTGTATATTTAGTTTTATTCTCCCCTATTTATATTCTATAAGTATTTTTAAATATATTTTTTTATTGATTAAATTTTAATATGATAATCTTTTCTTTTTAAATATGAAAATAATTTTAAATCTATTATTGTTCTTTATTTATTTAATTAATATTTAAATATAATTTTATTGCTTCATTTTCTTTGAGATATTCTTTGTATTTACTAGCTTATTAATTAGATATTTGATATTAAGTAACCCCTTTAATTTGCTATTTTTGAAATTATTTGATTTTAATTTTTATTTAAATTCAGTTAAAAAAATACCCTAAAATATTTATTTTAATTTTCACTTATTTTATTTAATATGATTTTCTAAAAGCCACAGTT
>JH720309.1:931134-946102 GCA_000231825.2 Tetrahymena elliotti 4EA | reverse complement strand
CTTTAGATATTAGAAAAAATAGTAAATAAAATAAATATGGAGGAGAAAAAATGGTGAAAAACAAAGATTGGTATTGTTGCTTTTTGAACAAATTAAATAATTAAAGAAGTAAAGAAGCAAAGAATTTAGTTATTTTTCGTGTGCTAATATGTAATTGAGTAAGTGAACAAGGAAGTGTTCAGTTAAACAAGTCAAAAGCACAATTAATTAAAGGAGCAACCAACATTTAACCTATCGTTCATTTATTCGTTTATCAAAACATAATTTAACTTTTTACCCTAAATGTAGAGTCAAACTTGTGATATTGTTGCACTAGGCTATTCCTGTGCCTAAATCTTTTGCACCCTATGGGCCGATGTTATTGTTGCTTTAGATATTAGAAAAAATAGTAAATAAAATAAATATGGAGGAGAAGGAAAATTTCAAGAATTTTATTAGCTTTTTAAAAAATAATTTTTAATTGATAAATTTAAAATAATGTACTTACAAAAGATTGATTTCGATTTATTAGCAACATTTTATTAATTCTAGGTCTTTTATAGAGCTTATTTTTATATCGTTAGTAACTTCAACATGTCTAGTTTGAATAACTTAAATAATTTTCTTCATTTCATTTTAATTAGATAAAAATTATTAATGGTTCTATTCTACAAAATTTGAAAGAGAATATCTTTAATTATGATCCCAAACAAGAAAGTGTAAAATCATTTAGTAAATTTTTGAATTTTCATTTATTTTTATTTCAGATTTTTCAAAAGGTTTATTAAACTTTGATGTTGTCAATTATGTAAATTCTATAATAGTCAATTATCTTAATATGAGAAAATTATCTATTAAGGATAATAAAAGACCAACTGAGTAAGAATCTGACTATTTAAATAATTAAAAATTAATACTAAATTAAATTTTTTATGTTTTTACTTTTTTAGAATAAATTTTTTTTTCTTAATCTAACTTTAATTGTATTTCTGGGGCTTAATATGCTATATTTCCTATATTCTTTTTATTTATTAATAAATTATATAAATAATTTTTACTAATATTTATTATACATCTAAAGATTGAATAGAATCTTAGCTATTGTCTAGCTATAATGATAGTCCAAAATCACCTATTAATAAAAATAATTTAAATCTATTTAAGTATTAAAAATCAATTACTTACATAATTTAATATTAATTTGATTTCCTTCTAAGCTAACTAAAAAATTATCAGGTTTAATATCTCTATGAATAATATTAAACCAATGTATATAATTTACAGAGTCTATGATTTATATAGCCATATTCAATTTATGACTATCATCATATTCACCATCTATTGTCTGCCTTTCTAGATATTCTTATAAATTACCTTTTTAAATTAAAAATATTATTAATCAACATTAAAAGGTAAAAATACTTATTTAAATTAAAAGAGTTTTTTTTAAATTTGAATTTTTATATATCAACATTTTTGTAATATTTCTATTTCACTAAAATAAGTTTGAATTGATTTATATAGAGTATATTTTTTTCTGTAATATCTGGGTGATTGATAAATTTATATTGTAGAGCCTATTAAAGTTTATTTCAAGCAAATTATTCAAATTTTTAAATATATTTTTTAAAAGAAATTACCTATTTATAAAAAGGGGACAGAAGCATTCAATATTTGATTTGTTCATTAAATGGGTATTTATATCTTCATTAACGCTACATTCAAAAATAATTAAATAAAAAATAAAATATTTACTCTCACAAATTTCCATTTCCATAACAAAGTAAGCTTTATTTTCTGTTTAAACTATAATATCTTTGCCATCTTCATCCTCATCTTCCCTTTCTTCCATAAGATAAAAAGAATTATATACAGTAACCAAAAAATCAGATTAGCTAAACTACTTAAGCATATCATACTCTTTTTTCAAAGCATCAATGCCATTCTTGTCTTCTTTTTTAGAACTGGTCAAAAATTTCAAAGCTACTTCACGCCCTTCCTTGGTATTTTTTGCTTTCAATAAGAGGGCATAAGCACCACAATTTAAGTATTAGAAACTTGAATAATGCTTTTTTTAACTGAACATAAGCTTAATGATTTAACTCACATTTGCTTTATCAATCTAACAATCCTTGGATATTTGATCAGTAATGGTATCGATTATTTAGTTTTGCAATTTCTTAGACATTTTAATCTTAACTTACGCTATTCGACTGGGTTTTTTTAAACTACTTACTAACAACTAATGTTGACTGTATTAATGCTTATGTTATTACTAACAAAAATTTTTCAAAGGTATTAAAATATATATGTAAATTAGGCTTGAAAATTCAAAAGAAAAGAGGTTTTTTAATTAAAAAAAGTCCTTTTATAAAAAGCAATTTTTTTCTCAAGCATTGTGTATCAAATATACTAATATCTTTTTTAATTTTCTTATTCATTTTCATTCAATAACTTTCTGACTCTTTACTGCCAAATTTATAGTAGAAAGGTTTATCTAGGAATAGTCATTCAAAATTTAATAAAAGTTCCCTAGTAACTTAATGTTAATTTTCATAATCTGAGGTATTTATCCTAATTTCTCCTCCCAAATTAATTAAGGCAATAATAGAAACATTTAAAATTGTAGATTCAATAAAAAAAGAAAGATTTAAAGTATCCTAAAATATTTATCATTTTTCATAATATTATGGTAATTTTACATAAAAGGAAATATTCATAATAATTGTAAGAAAAAGTATTTTTTATGGTAAATTAAAGAAATATTAAAATAAATAAACATATTCATACTGAATATTCTATTTGTTCATCTATTAACAAAAAAGTTAATAAAGAACTTTTAAATAATTTAAAATGCAAAATTTTAAATTAGAAGAACTAAAAATAGAGTAATTTTTTAATGACACACAAATATGAAATAAATTTGTAACACTTATTAGCTAAAATTATTTGTATTGATTATTTTATTTTTGTTAAGTTATTTAAATTTAAGAATATTGAATCTAAATAATTTACAAGATTGATAGTTGCTGCATTTTTTTTTCTAGCTGGCAAATAGTTAAGATTATAAAATTTTTAATTAAATTTTAAAATTATCAAGTAAATTTATTAACATTTAAATATGTTTTCTTTTTGAATAAATTGTAATATTTTAAATAAAATCTTTATGAGTTTATCTTTAATCAAATTTTATTTTAATTAGGTAACTTTTATTTATTATTTTTAGAAAAATGTAATAATAGTTTTTATTTAATATGATTTTCTAAAATGTAAGCTACAACTAAATTGGGAAAGAAGGAGCATCAGAGATAGGATTAGGCTTAAGTAAATGTACTCAACTTACAAATTTAGAAATATCTATGGCGTCACATTAAAATAACTAAAATTTTTTATTTTTATTAATTTTATTTAAATATGATTCTTAAAAAAAGCAACTATTAAATTGGAGGTGAAGATTATATTATTATAGGTTAGGTCAACATATTTCTAATATAGATTCACTAAAAACTTTAGCATTAGACTTTATGTAAAATAAAATTTTTAAACACATCTCTTAATAAATAAAAAAATAAATATAATAGAAACTATGAAAATTTTCTAAAATAGAGAGAAATAATAAATTGTAGAAATTTAAAGATATTAAATCTTTGTGTAAAGTAATTAATTAGTCTAAATTTAATTTAAATATTAAGATAAGCTAATTTAATTTTATTTTAATATAATACCATATTTTTTTTTTTTTAAAATAAGATAAGACTAAAAAGCAAAGATCAAAAGATAGGCATAGAAGATAAAAAGATTAATTAATCTCAACATTTTTACCGCTTATTTATGATTAAGCTAAATATCATTCAATATTAATATTTGTGTGAGTTATTATCTATGTTTTAAAAGTGTTTACTTAAAAATTGAGAGATTTAAAAATATCTTTTATAAAGTTTTACCACAATAATGAAATAGAAATATAATTTAAATAAACATCAAAAATGTTTAAATTAATGTATCCAGAAAAGCTTTTATATTAAAAGCAGTAAAATTAACTACCTAGGCCACCAATATTGAAGATTAAATATTTGGTTTTATTGATTTCTTAATTTAAATCTTTTAAAATAAATTTGATCAAACAGAAAAAACGTTTTACTTCAATAATTAATTACTGGCTTACTTAGAATATAAAACAAAAAAATATTAATAATTTTCAAATTCTACTTAAAATTGATTCATTAATATAGATTTCAAAATTAAATTTTATCAAGTTTTGCTCATTAAATATTTTAATTCTTATTGTTAGGTAATAAATAGTGATATGAAATTTGGGTAGATTTTATGGAAATTTCAGGGGAAAAATCTTTCAGTATTTCAGATTAAGGAATTAAAAAATTATTAGGAATAATTGATTACATGCAAAATTTTCTCCCTTCCTCCATCACCTAATTAATACATAGAATTTCATTTAAAAGTTTTTAAATTAAAATTTTCAAGAAAAAAAAACAACAACTGTATCTCGCTAAAGAGTAAATTATTCTAAGTGAAATAAACAATCTTAAGAAGAAATTAGAACTTAAAAAAGGATTTACAAAAAAATATTTTTATCATAAAAATTAAAATGAAAAGTATTACGCTTTTTTTTACAACATATTTATTACATGGTCTCAAAAGAGGAGGATAATCAACTTTTGTCAGGAAGTTAGGTGAATTTTTTCAACATCAATTTGAAATTAATAAGGTAATAGAATAATTTATTGAATTCAGAAGCATAAACAATATTCTTTAGTTTAAATAAAATAATTTTAATGCTAAAATAAAAATATTTATGACTATTACATCTACTGTAAAGAATTATGTAGAGGAAATAAGTTCAAATTAAAAATTATTTAGTTAGTATGAAGAAATAGTTATTCCATTATCATCTGAGATATTTATTCTTGTTATGCCATCTATTACTTTATAAAAAAATGATAAATTTGGTTCTTAAATTTGCAGATCAAGGTCAAAAGCAAATTTTATGTAAATTTTTGTAGGCTTCAATCCTATTTTAGATCAAAATATACTGATTTAAAATAACATGAATGCATATTTAAAATAATTTCTACTATATTTATTGTATTCGAGTGTTCTCAGGAGATTTTTATATATATTTGGGGATATAATCGATTTGTATTAAAAAAAGAAGAACTAAAAGCTTAATAAGTTATTATTTTAATCAATAAGCTAAGATTTTTTATTTAAGAAAAGAAAGAATCAAATGTAATAACTAACAATTTAGATTTTTTTTACTTTTCTTAAACATTCTATCAATCAATTATATCATTAATCAAAAACCGCCAAAATTAAATTTCTATCAGAAAAATAAAAAATTGGGATTTAATTTTAAAAAAATTTTGTAAAGAGATAGCCATAATTTATTTTGTTTTTTTTCTTCTTCTTCTTCCTTTTCTCAAAAGAAGTTCTTCAAAAATATGTTAATGCTTTTGCCATTTATTTGTAGAGCTATTTTAAATAAATTAGATTTTGGAATAAATTGGTTTCAAACTAATAATTTGATAACTAACTAACTAAGCAAAATTCGAATATAAATAGTTTTCATTTTACTAACAACTGTTAAAAAGATAAATTCATTTTTGAATAGTAATTTTTTTTGATAAAAATAAAATGGAAAGCAAAATTTATCTTAAATTTATTAGAAGTAAAATAAATTTTAAAATAGCCAAATATAGCATGCTTTCTTCACAATAGAAGATTTATCAAAATATCTTAATAAATAAATTTAATTATCAAAATTTAAAAATTATTTAAAATATTAATAATTTTAATTTATAGTAAATCTCAGGAGTTGCTGTATATAATTAGAATAAGAATTAATTTGTAATGAATTGTTTAAAGAGAGATATATTTATGCTTAGATGAAAGAAAATAAAATTAATACAAGTAGAAGTTAAAAGTAATAGTTAATATTTTAATATGTAATAATTGTCAATAAATAATCTCTAAGTGGATTTATTTTTCTATTATAAAGTTTTTAATAATATTAATATGTTCTTATTAAATTAGCCCATCTTCGAAGCTAAGAATGAAGTTAGAAAGCTAATCTTTTTTTCTTTCAATAGCTTCTAGAATTATAGAGAGTCCGTATTGGTCAAATTAATTTTTATTAATGAATAGTTCTGCTGTTTTAACAGATTGAGGCATGCTAAAAAGTAGCTTTGCTATAACTTAGCACTTTATATTGTCTACATTGCATTCATTTAATTTCAAAGAAAATTTAGTCAAGTTTGTAAAAACTTTAAATAAAATTAAGCAGAAAAAGTTGTATTGATCATCAAATGTATTGTTGCTTAAATCTATTTACAACTCTCTCACAAATGAATACTCTAATTGAGATTTTTCTATTCCATAATATAAATCAGCTTTACTAACTTTCTCTTCATTTAATTTTTTAAATATGTCTTGTTTTGGGAACGTGTCTAACAGGCTCAACGCTTCATATTGTGGGTATCTTTTGAATTGTAAAATAATTTTTATTTCTAAAATAAAATTAAAAAAACAAAATTGATTTCAAAAAATTGCAAGATAAATAATTAGATTTAGAGGGATTAACTTTAACTTGAATGGTTTATTTTAATAGAAAATTTTAAATGAGTGAATACAAATGAATAATTTAATGAACAAAAATGTATTTACTAGTCACTGCTGAAGCTTTTATTTCCAAATTAACTGGAAACATCTATGACAACCTTATGAACAGATTTAGGAAGATAACGAGTGTATAAGATGAGTTTGTTAATGCTATATGGTGTTAAGAAGTTTTCAGGTAGGAGAATAATGTAGTTTTTTAAGGTATTTGGTAGATATTTAAATGATTAAATGAGATGATTTAGTTATTTTTTGGAGATTTAGCAGTTTTTGAAGCAGAATTCAAGAGTTTGAAGCTGCTAAGGAGTGTATCTAATGAATCCATCAATAACTTTATTTATTTCTGGCATTCTATTTAGTGTGATTTTCAAATTTTGAACACTTTTAGGCAACTTGAATGAATCAAAGTTTGATCGAGCACCTGAGATTTCAATTGTTTTAACTGTTGAAGGAATATATTTTATTTTTTAAAAGAAATTTCTTGAGTCTGCATCAAGCATATAAACAATTTTAATAATATTATTTGGGATAAGATGAAAGGCATCTTCTACATTTTCGTAAACAGACAATCTCCTTTAAATAATTAAACTATTTATTGTTTAGTCATTATTTGCAATTAATAATTGGAGATCATCAAATTCTTTGATTGTTTCATTCTTATAAGGAGCTTATGTAGAAACTCCTTCATTTCGAATTATTTCATTATTATTTTCGATTATGTTATTTTGTAAGAACTTATCACATGTCAATAACATTTCTTAAGCAAATGCTTACAAACGTGGTCTTATGTCTTTTTACATATCTGGAATAATTATTTCTCTAGAAAGCTTCTACTTTCTATACATGTCTTGCAAATATTAATTCACTTTTTCATCAAAAGCCTACTCATTTTACAATTGACTATACTGCAAAAGACTTTCTAAAACCTTTTCAATTTCATTTTTATTAGATTTTTCCATCAAATCATTATCAATGCTTATTCCATTAAATATTTCATCCATGTCATCATTATTTGCTGCTTCTATATGCTCATTTAATTTTTTAATTGCTTCTCTTCCTCTCTACAAAATTTCTCTCATACCATCCTAAATTAAATTCCAAAGATCATCCATGATCTGATCAAATTCCTTTTCCACTAGCTTCTGTAATTCCTTTTTTTCAACTCCTCTATACTTTAGCTCTTCCATAACTTATTTTGAGTGGCTCATCATTTTGCTCAATGAAACTATCTATTCTCTGTGATTTTTATGCAAATTTTTGTCTGCAATACAATCACTACATATTAATCTACTTCTATTTTTACATTCAAATGCTAAACACATGCACTCAACCTATTTAAAATGAGTGTTGCACATAATACCTCTTTGAAGCTATGCTTATAACTAACCCAATAATCCATTCATATTTTATTGCAACATATTTATCATACTTCCCTCCATCATGGTAAAAATGTTTGATTAATCCTTATCTTTTTTCTCTTCTAGTTATTTTAAATGATAATTAAGTAAATGAATTTTTATCAATCTGATTGTTTTTTTAATATTAAAACATAAGGGATACTAGAATTTAATATAGTCTAATCATAATTCAACTTCTTTGTACATACAAATTCATTCTATCCAATAAGAAATTTTAAAATGACTAACAAATTTTGTTTGTTTAAAAATATCAAAAAAAACTGGATAACTTTAGTTCATATATTTTTTTTCTTTTAATTGTTGATTAATAACATTCTTATTCATTCATTAATTGATCAAAAATCCATTCATTCATTGAAAAGCAAACTAAAAAACTAAATGTCATAAATTCATATTTTTACTATTCATAAAATAGTTAATTCATTTTTGATGTAGACGCATTCTATTTCAATTACATACAACATACCCCTTTTTATTAAAAAATTTTAAACTTATATATCTGATCAAATAAACCTCCTTCAAAAAGCAAATGCAAAATTAATAAAATTAAATAATTATTTTGATCAATAAGTTAATACTTTTTAAAATATAAAAAAAAATGCTTCGATTTTATTTGATTACTCTGCAAATTATTTTTAAAAAATATGGTTTAAAAACTCAATTTTTTTTGTTTAAACGATTTAATTATTTTTTTTGTGCCTCCAAAAACAAATTTCTAATTTAGATCAATCTTACTTAATACATATGAATTCAAATCAATTGAATTCTCATGAATAAAAAGGGTAGACTTTCCCAGTACTCACTTTGGCAAACCCAAATATATATGTATACTTCTGTTAAAATAGTGAATGTATTTTTTTATGAGGTTATTCTTTTATATCAGATTTTCATTCCATTTTTCATTATATTAAATTTGGCCTCATCCATCACTGAAGACTTAATTTTTCATACCCTAATACTTCACCAAATCTTTGTTGTCTTTATTTTCTTAAGTAAGAGAGTCAGTATCTGTCATTATTAAATCTACTTTATCAAATTTTCCTCAATAGACAAATAGACAACCTATTTTAACTCTTCTAATTATTTTTAATTAATTTTAAAAATTTGATCTGCTTAGAATTCTTTATTAATATAATTTTAGATGAGTACCTTAAATCTATTATCTATCTTTTTTTTAACAAGTTGCTTTTGAATTGAATGAATATCATTCATTAATAATCATTATGAAAATTTATTACTGTTTTCATCTAAAATTTTCTTTTTCTTTTCTAGGTTATAGAAATAAATAAGGTAAGTTGTGAGTATTTATATTAATTTAATTATTCATAAATATCTTGTGAATTACAACAATACTTAATTTTCATATTTTTATAAATTAATAAAAAAGTTAACAATTTTTAGGTTGAAAAATAAGTAGAAAATTGTTAAATAATATGGGAAAGAAATAGCCAAAGGGTGAGGATGAAATTATTAGAGATTTCCTTATGAAAAACAAATATGAATAGTTATAAGTGCTAGGCTTAGGAGATTTCACTTAGGTAGTAAAGGAGTAAAACTACTTTTGGTTAAATATTCTTTTCTTCATCTTATAATTAATCAGTTAAATGCTTATTTCTTACTTTAAATTTTCATACTATAGCTTTTCATTTTCAAAAAAAATTTAAACAAATTTGTTATTTTATGTTAGAGGTAATAATCTTGGCCCTGAAGGAGTAAAATATATTGGAATGAGCTTAAAAAAGTGCCAAAATATAAATTCTTTGAATCTCAATCTCTAATAATATTGTTAACTACTTATTTAATTAAGTTTTTAAAGAAATTATACATTAAGAACAAAAAAACTTAAGAAATAAAGTAAATTCATTAGTAAGTAAGTAAAAATTAAATAATAGTTATGAGTTTTTGAATAAATGAATAAAGAAGTACTTAATTTTTAAATTTCTGATTGGTTAATTTAGGTTGGTGGTATTCTTGATATTTGTTAGACTCATTCATTCATTTTATTGTTATTTTCAGCTTTTATTCAAATTATTCGTTTTTCTCACTCTTTTTAATATTTCTTTATTTAATATTTATTTTTATCATTTTATAAAAGTAGCAAGAGTATGAATGAATCTGATGTATAAGGACTAGGATCTGAGTTAGCTAAATGCTCTAATCTATAAACTTTAACTCTTTATTTAGAGTAAAAATTATGTTTGGATATAAATTATTTAATTTTTGAGTGAATCATTAAATAAATATTTAATTGTTTACTGACTAATTCAGTGGTAATTCAGACAGGAAGGCTTTTTGCGATACCTGCAACTCTAATTTATTGTGCGAACTTATTTTGCTCAGGATAACCTCCAGTAATTTCTGAGCAAAATTGTTCTAAAAGTCTGAATTTATTTTTAATAATAAAATCCTATATAAATATCAAAATCCTTTGCATCTTATTGGGATAAACACAATCTTTAAAATTTATAAAAATAAACTATCTTTTTAATTTTTATTTTAGTTTTTAAATTTTGACCACACATTAAAGAGGAATAAAAATTAAATATTATAATTTGTTTTGGCTAATTGTCTAAATGTAAAAATAGATTTACGAATTGTAAATTTACCATGAAAATAAGTAGCACCGATCAAATTATATTCAGAATTTCAAAGAATTAATTTTTCTTTCTTTTATTCTGAAAATAGACATTTGATAGAACATTATAAATAAATAAATTTTGTTGTCCTCATTACCTGAAATTAACTTTGTGATAAAAAAGCAAAATGAATATTAACATGCAAAGTAATTATCTTAATCTTTTTGATAGAGACAGAAGGGATGTTGAGTAAGAATTCTTTGACAGGTTCTAGAAGATCTATTCATATGGAAAAAATGGAAATAAGACAAAATTCTATTCAAAATTTCAAAGATAAATTAGAATAATAAAACCCTAATGAATTTGTAGCAGGACGTCCAAAAATGAAGAAAAGAACTTTAAAATAGTGAAACAGCTCATTTGAAGCAATTATCAGGCAAAACACTAACAAATAACTTATTGAGTTTATGGTTTACTTAAAGAATTTAGCAAAAAATCATTTATTTTAGTGAGTAAAATAAGTCAAATGGGTAAAGGTCTATGGAGAGGTAAAAAAAGATTCTCTCAGCATGCATCTATAGAGACAAGGCATACATAGAGTTTTAATTAACTAAAAAATTTATTGGATGAGAGAGAAAAATGAAAATATGGAGACTTAATAAAAGAAGAGATGACCTTAATAAATATAAAATTTGGGGTGGAATTTAAAGAAACCGACTTCTTTCAATCAAATTCATTTTAGGAAACCTAAATCAAGATGGTTGGTTATACAAATTCTAGATTAATTTTTTTAAGATAATGAAATTTAAAAGGAAAATACATACTTTTCTCACTCTTTTTAATTCATATATTTCTTTATTTAATATTTATTTTTATCATTTTTTCAAAGATAAATTAATATTGGTGATAAAGGAGTAGTACTTTTAGGATATGAATTAGCTAAATTTTCTAATCTCTAAAATTTGAATCTTTACCTTGAGTAAAAATTGTATTTAGAAATTAATCTCTAAATTTTGATTCTTAACCTAGAGTAAAAATTGTGTTTGGATATTAATTATGCATTTTTGAATGAATGAAGAATGAAATACTGTATTCTCTCGCTTTATATCATTAGTTTTTAACAATGATCTATTATTGCTAGTTTCAGAATTTGTTTTTATAGTAGAGCAAATATAAATTGATCTTGATAATTTTTGATATATTTTGCTATTTAAAATAATAATATGAATAAAAAAGAATAAGGAGGGGATTAAATTTAATTTATTTCGGAAATACTTTAAATGAAAACACTTATGATTTTATTTCTTAAAATTTTATTTTTTTAAATATTCAATGAAAATCGCAACAATACAGTACTTAATTTTTAAGTGACTAACTATTTATTTGCATTCTCATTTTTATTTATATTTTTCAGGTTTTATTTCCATTTTTTATGCTTTTCTCACTCTTTTTAATATTTCTTTATTCAAAATTTATTTTTATCTTATTTTAAAAGGTCTAATTACATTAGTGGAACAGGTGCATAGGGATTAGGATCAGAGTTAGCAAAATGCTCTAATCTTTAAGCTTTAACTCTTAGCCTTGAGTAAAAATAGTTTTTCAATATTAATTATCTTTTTAATGAATGAATAATGAAATGCTTAATTTTAATAAACTAACTGACTAATCTATGTTGGTGGTTTACTTGATATTTATTTGAAATATTCAATCATTTTTATTTGTTCTTTTCAGATTTTATTGTATTTTTATGCTTTTCTCACTCTTATTAATATTTTTATTATTTTTATAAGTGGCAATTATATTGGTAAAATATGTTCATAAGGATTAAGATCAAAACTAATGAAAGCAAGAAGATTAGTTGCATTAAATTATTGAAATAATGATTACTATTTATTATTGAAATTTCTCACATTACTTACTTTTAAATAAAATAATGGCTAACATACATAAAATAATTTATGAGAATTATTATTTTTCTAAATTTTTGAACTAAATCATGAGGCTAAAAATAAATAATCATTGTATGAATATTAAAACTTATTTATTTATCTAAAATAACATGTTTTTTAATTATTAGATTACATTTTTAATAATAATTTCAAATATTTTGATTTTAATTTGTAAAAAAAGATATTTTTTTCTTTCCTTAATTAAAATTAGATAACTAATGTGTAGTTGAAGCCCAGCTCTTTAATTACTAATAGGAATACCCCTACATTGTTGGCACACATTAATAATGAATATCTTTGATTCAAGAAATAATTTTTTAACATCCAAAAATTCACTGAAAAAATTAATTAATCATAACTTCATTTATTCTATTATTTATTGGGAAAAGTGGGGATGAAAATAAAATAAAAAATTAATAGGTATTATTTTTATTTTTCATAAACTTTTAATAAATCTTTAGCAATTAGACTTGAACATTAAATCTCTCTAGTCAAAAAGCAAAAATCAGATAATTTAATTTGTTTTGATATTTTGTAAAATTTTATGAGAAAAAGTTAATCATGTTTTTCAAATTAATTCTTAATAAATTAGTTCAAATTAATTCTTAATATATTAAAAAAATAAAAATCAATAATGAAATAAAATACAAAATATTTTAAAGACCTAAATGATGTACTTTGATTTCTTTAAAGATGCTAATATATTTTAATATTACTATATTAAAAGCTACTAAGCTCTAATTTAACTTCTTACTTCAATCTTCATATTGATTTAGAGTAAAATTTTTAATTTTTGTTTAAAATTACCCAATCTCTAAATTTTAATTTTTAACCTTTGGTAAAAATTGTGTTCAATTTTAATTACTCATTTTTTTAATCAACAACAAAAAGATAGAATAATATTGGTGAAACAGATGCATAATAGTTAGGGTCTAAGTTAGCTGAATGCTCTAATCTCTAAACTTTGACTCTTTCCCTCTAGTAAAAATTGTGCTTAAATATTAATTATGCTTTTATGAATGAATAATGAAATACTTAATTTTCAAGCTACTGACTGACTAATTTAAGTTAGTGGTTTACTTGATATTTATTTGATTCATTCATCTTCATTTATTCATTTCAGATTCTATTCATATTTAAATGATTTTCTCATTCTTTTTAATACATCTTTATTCTTTATGCAATATTATTTTTCAAAGGGAGATGAATATTGGTAATAAAGGTGCATAAGAATTAGGATCTGGGCTAGCTAAATGCTCTAATCTCTAAACTTTGGATCTTAACCTCTTGTAAAATTATGTTTTAATATTAATTATGCATTTTCAAATGAATGAATAAATTATGAAATACTTAATTGTTAAGTGACTGACTGACTAATCTCGATTGAGATGGGTGATATTTATTAGAACTCACTTGCTCATTTTTATTCATATTTTTATGCTTTGTCACTCACTCTTATTACTATTTCTTTATTTAATACTTATTTTTATCATTTTTTAAAAGTGCCATTAATATTGGTGAAACAGGTGCATAAGGTTTAGGATCTGGCTTAGCTTAATGCCCCAATCTCTAAATATTGGGCCTTAACCTCAGGTAAAAATTATGTTTGAATATTAATTATACATCCTTTGAATTAACAAATTCTAAAATACTTAATTGTAAGACACTGACTGACTAATTTAGGTTGGTTGTTTGGATGATACTTATTTCACTCATTCATTTATATTTTCTTTTCAAACTTTATTCACATTTTTATGCTTTGTCGCTCACTCTTTTTAATGTTTCTGTAAGCAATATTATTTTTATTATTTTTTAAAAGGTGGAATTACTTACGTGAAACAGGTGCATAAGGATTAGGATCTGAATTAGCTAAATGCTCAAAACTCTAAACTTTAACTCTTAACCTTGAGTAAAAATTTTGTTTGAATAGAAGTTGTGAATTTTTGAATTAATGAATAATGAAATATTTCATTTTTATGAGATTGAATGACTAATTTACATTGGTTTTATGAAGGATATTTATTTCCTCATTCGTTCATTTTTATTTATTCTTTTCAGATTTTATTCTAATTTTTATGCTTTTCTCACTCTGTTTTTTATGCCTTATTTCAATATTTATATTTTTATCATTTTTTAAAAGTGGCATTAATATTGGTGAAACAGGTGCATAAGGATTAGGATCTGGCTTAGCTAAATGCTCTAATCTCTAAACTCTGGACCTTAGCCTCAGGTAAAAATTATTGTTTGAATAAAAATTAATCATGAAATACTTAATTTTTATGATTGACTGGCTAATTTAGGATATTTATGGGATCCATTTATTAATTTTTATTAGTTCTTTTCATTTTTTATTCACATTTTTGTGCTTTTCTTACTTACTTTTTTTAATGTTTCTTTATGCAATATTATTTAT
>JH720309.1:827977-902927 GCA_000231825.2 Tetrahymena elliotti 4EA | reverse complement strand
TCTCTAGCTTTTGCAGTTAAAGTTAGATCGGATTTATAATCAACAAGCATGACTGCTCCATTCTAGATGAACATTTGAAGATTTGATAAAGAATAAGGAATAGACAAAGTATATTTAGAACTGATTGCTTGGTTACTGCTTACTTATACCTACAACTTTTTATTTAGAAAAAACTATATAATTAAATAGATTAAAATAAAAAATTACATCAAGATCCAGTATTGAGTTTACAGGTATTTGATAAGGTTCTATTTCTACATATAGTACTGAGTTACTAAATTTATTTACTTCTGTATTCAAAGAGGGTAGAGCTTATGAAGAAAGCTTTATATCATAAATATCTTGTGTAGTTATCTATCCTGTTGTTCCGCACTCTTGAGAAGACATTAAAAACTACACATTTAATGCCATATACCTTAAATTTTTATTTTAAATAATATTCTTGAAAAATAATTTTAAAAATATCAAAATTTTAATAAGAAAATTTTTTTAAGAGTTTTTAAAAAATAAATTTATTAAATATTTATTTTTTATAATATATTTTTTATTTTTTTAAAATTAATTAAATAGTAAATTCATTATAAGGAAATTACCTGTAAATTGGTGAGTATTTGTTTTGAACAGAACTGATAGATATTTATTTATTTTTTTAGTTCAAAGTAGTAAGTGGGACTACATTACTTTAATAAACTTTAAGCACATAGGATAATTTAACTGTAATACTGGAGTCTGTGGGAATCAGGAATTTTGGTATGATTAAACTTTATTTTTGAAGCTTGTTTGCATCCTCAAAAATGGAATTTAATTTTCCTAAAACCTTTTAATCAAATGATTATGGTTAATCTAAAATCCATTCTATATTTAGAAATCCTCTCCCTGCATCATTTTAAACATTCTAAATTGAGAAACTTATGTCATCACAAGAGTTAACAACTTGATCATACTTTATGTTAACTTAAGGAAAGGCAGGCAATTGTTGGATAGATAATAAATAAAATGTATCTATTGGTTATGCAGATCCTTGAAATTGTATCTTTTTTGAGCTGAAAGTTAAACCAATTGTACTATTTACCATAATTGAAGCATCTTTACCTATATTTAAATATTAATAATTTTTTTAAATGTAAATCTAAAAATAAATGTTTAATTACTCAAAGATACAACTACTTATGACTGATTAATTGTACATATACTAGATCCTAAAAGGTCTAATGTAGAGGAATCAAATATCTCATCACATTAAATAGTGACTGAACTTAACTAAATACCAAATTCGAGGATCAAAGTTGGGTTATTATTAGAAAAAATAGCTTAGATAATTGCTATGTTTTCATAACTACATTAATAGTGGTCAAGGTTCCTTACATCTTAAGTACATTAACATGAGTTATTATTTAAGCTCATCCCAGGATAGCAATCTAAACATGTAATACTTTGCTTAGAATAGCAAGTCCTACAAGTTTTGTTTGGGAAGTTATAAACAATTTTATTACTTAAAAGACAAATTTGATTAATAAATTCATAACCGTTTGGGCAATTTTGAAGACATTCAAATGTTTACTGGTTTTGAGAGTCTTTAACTGGGTAGAAGCTATTAATGCAAGACTAGCAGCTATTATATTAATCTGAAGAACAAGTTTTACAGAGGTTGTTATAACAAGGGACGCATGTATTGGTGACTTAATTATTTACAACATCAAATCTAAAACCATCACTACAAACATAACAAGTAGTAGTATCATCAGAACACTTAAAACAACCAACCTAACAAGTTTTACAACTTTATGCACTAGAATTTGGATCTATTACAAGAAATTAACCTATAAAGCATTATAATTAACATGAAGTTCCTACAAGGGCGTAGTCATCAGTGCAACTTGAACATATACCATTAGGACAAGAACCTGTACATCCAATTGGGCACTGTTTTTAAATTTTATTGATATTAGAATTTTAGTCAAAAAATTAATAATTTTCATTAAACAATGCTTTTACTCTTCTAACTATGTATTTGATGCAGCAATTAACAGATAAAATTAATAGTTAATAGAATTTTTTAAATGTTTATTAAAATAGAATATACAATTAAAAAGAATCAGATTAATATAAAGAAAATGGCTAGCCATTAATTTATTTTTTGTGAGAAAATCTTATAATCATTTTTTAATAATTAATTCTATTAAAACATTCATTATATATCCTTAATATTTGATTGAAGAAATTTTTAATTTAACCTAAGTATATAAATTAGAAGAAAAAAAAATAGCTGGGGTGATAAATTAAAAGCAGAAATGTAGGCTGAGTTGATAAATATTAGGGTATTATTTTAAAGTGAAGAAAATTGAATTAAAGCATTTAAAAACAGAATTTTGATTTGAAGTATATTTTTACCTTATAGTAAAACAAGACTGAAATATTTGAAAGGTAAATATTTGTTATTACAGATGCTTCATACAAATCAAAAGAGAATAAAATCTCAGAAATATCATATGATGAAAGATCTATTACTTCAGAATTAATGCTTCTGTAAGTGATAGGAGTACAACCATTTTATATATCTGAATTTTAATCAAGATTATATAATTTATTATAATAGGTTTATCCTGACCAATTAGCTCCAAATTCAAAACGGTCAACTTAAAAGCTCTCGTAATAAAATTCATAGCTTATATAAACTGCACTCAAAATTTAAGGTTGATTATTTTAAGTGAAGATCAATTACACCTTTTGATTAATAGTAGAATCCTGAGGAATAATTAAATCGCTACATCCATCATCTACTCTTTGTTTATAATCTGCTTATTTTACTACATCATTAATATCTACTTCTTAAATTTAGTAAACATTATTTGAAGAGACATAAGCAGCATTGAATTTTGTTGTTGAACTCATCATGCATTTATATCCTTAATTTATATTTGTTTGATTAACTTATAGTAGCAAATAATGAAGTAAAAATATTACCCAAATATTATGAAGGTTTGGGTTAAGAAAGCAGTTCTGAGCAGTCTTGTGCTACAAAAGCGCCAAAAAGTAAGAAAAAACCTACTTTTTTTAGTATTTTTAACTCAAAAAAGATAACAAAATAATTGATCTTACATAATAACTTCATCATAAAACCAGAATATCTCTAGCAGTTCACAAAATCGTAATTTTATCAAAATATTTATTTTATTAACAACTCTGAGTTATGATCAACGTATTCTTAATTAAAAAAATTTCTATTTATCTGATTCAGGCTACAGAAAGCATACATAATAACTCAATTAATTCTCTCCTGAATTGCAATTTTATCTAAAACTATAATAATTTGTAAACTGTTTAAGCAACCTCAAAATGTCTTTTTTGATTAAAATAATTATTTCTATAGAAAACAAATAATTTTTTTCATATTTAGGCAAATACCAAGACTTCTATATTTTTTCTTTTCTCAAAGAAATCAAAGAAAGTATGAAATAAGATAGTAGTAGATTATTTTGTTATTCATTACTAGAATTGGTCAATATTATAAGAGTCAGATCAAAACTTTACGTACAGATAAAGAAAATATAGAAATTATCTAAAAATTCCTTTTTCTTTGATTTTATCGTATAAACTCCGATTATCATTTAAAAATTGAATTCTTAACGCATTTTGATTAATCTTTAATTGAAATTTTAAATAGCCAGTTTTGAAAAGTACCATGAATCAAATGGATCAAAGAATTAATTAATTTTATTTGAAATTTCAATGATTTATTAACAGATTTAATCATATTGTATTAACGGTTTTTAAAGAAGCAAACTATCGAATTTAAAGTTGATAATAATAATAAATTAATTACCCTAACTCATTTTTTTGCATTTTTGAATATTTTTTTAAAAAATACTAATTTCTCTAAGAATTAAATATTTATATGTAAACAATTCAAAGTAAACATTTTCAAATATGTGTAGAGGAGAATCTGCAGTATTTATTTTTTTTAGTTGTACATTTAAATCAGCTTACTCTACTTGAATAAATTTTCAGAATCTAATATCACTTGAAGAAAAGAATATAAGGAGTTGTTTGACTTTCGAGTGATTAAAGAGTATCTTTTAATAGGATTAACCATAAAAAAAGATTTGACCGGACTGTACTATATTTTAAGTATTATGTAAATCAAGAATTTGAATGAATTAGATTGCTCTTATCTAATAATTATTAAAATTAAGTTTGGTATTTTAAATTTGATTAATTAGATTACCTGAAATAAAAAAACTTTTAATTTACACATATTAAGAAAATTTGACACACTTTTTGCTTAATTATCTATCAAATAATTAAAGTTCTTTCTTTTTTCTTTATATTTTGAGAAAAACTTTTATAGTCACCAAATTTTTTAATCTCTTTATACATCAATACCTGAGATATAAAAAAATAAATTAAGCTTTTCTCACACAATATTTGATTTTCCTAAAATCAATCTTCTTCAGGGTATCTTATAATTAAAAAATTGGGTTTAATTTTTAGTTCATATCCTGAAATTCTTCCTTCTTCTAATTTTTATATTTATCACCCATTAAAATATCCTTTTTAGAGCTAAAAAGATAAGATGTTTAGAATTTGCTTGCTAATTTTCGCAATAAAAATACAAATCTTATGATAGTCAAATCAGTATAAATATAAAAAGAAATAAAATATATTTTAGCATAAGAAGAATTAAATAATGAAAATTGTATGAGTAAAATATATTTTGCTAGTCAGATATGTTTATTATTCTATAATTTCATTCATAAAATTTTGAAAACAGTATCTATTTAAAAATATCTCTGCTTACAACTTTTTAGATAATATGAGATAGAATTTTCTTAACTCATCAAAAATAAGTAAATAAAGAGCTTCATATAGTTTTTGGTAGATAGAATTATTTAATTTTAATTTTGGATTTTTCATCTAAAATAGATGAAGATCTAAAGCAAGTTTTTACCCAAAATAATACAAAATTTTCAATAAAATTTTGATTTTTTAAATCATAAACACAACTTAAGACAGAATAAATCCAGAAAAATTGGAATTAAATTTTGTGAGATACTTTTTTTATAACTATATGAATATTAACACTTAAGCTCTAATAAACAATTCATAAAACTTTTGCAAAAAAATTCAATAAATTCCAAATGGTATGAATTTTAAAATCATGATAATAAATATTGTGTCAATCTCCTTATTTTACAATATATATTATAAAATATTTTCATAATCTCAGATTCTATAAAATGTGTTGTATCTGTAAAAAGTTGAGCAACTTAAGTATGAAACTGCTTTAAGTAAGACTTTATGCACTCTTCACAAAGATATATATACTAAAGAGAGAGAGAAAGGTTGAGACAACTAAGAAGTCAACACCAAACATTATAAAAAAGGAGTAAATCTTCTTATTAGAGTAGCTTTGTGACTGACCACTGACTATTGATAAAATTATATAATAATAGAGTCCAAGCAAACCTATCATTAACAGAGAAGAAATAACCTTTCCTATTTTCCTTAATTTGTATATCAGGTTAATAATAGTAACACTTACAATTATAAGAACTGAGTTTATACAAGAAAGCATTAATATCTACTCTTGATTATACTTTTCATCAAATATGATAGATATGCTAAGTGAGTGTATTACTCTGATGTAAAAATACTAAATCTGAAAGCTCTAGATTGTTGGCTATCGTAAAGATAAAATATACTACTAAATGAATGAAATATCAGTATTTTTTATAATAAAGAGGATTTCAATATTTTTTGGGTATTTTGTGATTACTTTAATATATTCAAATTGTTTCCTTATTCTTCTTCTTTTTTTTATTAGATTTCATTATTCTTTATTTCTTTATTTTCAAAAATAACTTGATCTTCTTGTGCTATTTTTTGATTTTCTTTGTAATTCATACACAAACTTTGAATGCTTTAATTATTGGAATCCTCACTTCCACTCTGTTTTAAATTTATTTATTTGTCTTAAGTAATTTAACTTTACTTTACAGATAATTTATTTGTTAGAGCTGATTAATATACGACTAAAATCCTTCAGTTGAAATAAAAGGATTAGAAGAGTAATTAGTGATAACTACATTATAAATACTTGAATCATTTTTTGTAGGTTTATTTCTTCCATACATATAATTTTGAAGATCTTTTGCTGTAATTTATTCTGTGCTCATTGAAATCAAGTTGCCTTAGTTAGGAAGTGTTATGTTATTTAGTAAACTGCCTATTTAATCTAAAGTTTCTTATGAAAATGATGTTGAAAGAGCTCTTATAGAATCCAAAGCAAAACTGTTTAAATTTCTTTTACCATTATTATTGCTTAATTATTTTAGAATTTTAGAAAAAGTTTGAGTTGTTGAATTCAAAATTTTAAAAGAATCTACTCAATTTTGAAGAATGATATCATTATTATTTTGAATTTTATTTTCAGGATAAAAATTAGCAATTTATATTTGTTAATTTTAAAGAATTGAGCTGACTTAATTTAATACTATTTAGCTTTAAGCATTATTTTATTGAGATCCTAGAGAAGCTTAAACAGTAGCTATCATTTTATTTGAATAAGTTGATAGAAATGATGATTTAGGTAACTGGTTTGTTTGATCAATTATAGCAGAGACCAATATTACTTTTCTTTGATTAACAGACTCAGCATTATAAACACTATTACTTTTTGCTATTTCTTCACCAATAATACATAAATTTTTGACAATAGTATTAACACTTAAATTACTATTTTAGAAAGAAAGAGCTTGATCTATTAGATCCAATAATTTTTATTCTCTTTATTAATAGGGAGATATATTCAATTAAATCGTTGTATTATATACTGCCAAGTGAGAATCCATAGCTTGTACCATTACAACAATATTGCCTGAAGGAAGGAAAGTTGTGACTGAATTTATTGTACTTTGATCTTGTAGTTGTCTTCTTAAAATATTTTATGGGACGAAAATTTCTTATTTTAATCAGAGGTTTAATTGTATAAAAGAATTGATAACTCAAAGGGTTGTTAGTTGTACATCCTATTAGTTAGATAGAAAAGTAAGTAGTAAGCGCCTCTCCAATTTAAGGATTGAAATTAAGCACACAGTTTTAAGGAGGAATGTTTATATTGAAGTTTGTTATACTTAGACTTGGCATGATGTTTGTAGGATTATAAACTGTAAATCTTACTTAAACAACAGGGTTATCTACTTTGGGGTTTGAGAAGTAATCCCAAATTCTAAACTTGATCTTGTAAAAGTCAAACTTAATGACTCCAACGACTTAGTTGTTATAAAGTATTGCTCCTGCATAAGTAAGTAAATCAGAAGAAATATTAGATCCATAAACAAGGGTGGCTGAGATATCTTCATTTATGTTGACTGAATTTATCTAATTGAAATCATCAAATTAAACTAACAGAGGAGGGAGATCTATTTCTGCAAATATTACCAAAATACTTGCTTAGATTTATCTAATATCTTTAGATCCAACTATTGTGAAATTGAGAATTTGATAAGGATAGAATGTGTTTTAAGTAATAATAAAACTTAAAACATCTTGTGGTAGAGAATAAACTTATTTTAAATAAGTATAATATTTGTTATCTCCATTTATTACTTGTAAGGTTTTACAAGACTAAGATAATTTTAATCCTTAAGGACTTTTTGGATCTTTAACTTCCAAATCTCTAGCTATTGCATTCAAACTTAGATCGGTTTTATAATCAACAAGCATGTTTGCTCCATTCTAGATGAACATTTGAAGATTTGATAAAGAATATGGAATAGACAAAGTATATTTAGAACTGAATGCTTGGTTACTGCTTACTTATACCTACAACTAAAGATTTAGAATTTAATAAGTAAAAACTAAATAGCAAGACTCAAATAAAAAATTATATCCAAATCAAGTACTGTGTTTGCTGGTATTTAATAAGATTCTATTTCTACATTTAGTATTGAATTATTAAACTTATTTAAATCTTTATTCAAAGAGGGTAGAGTTTATGAAGAAAGCTTTATATCATAAATATCTTGTGTAGTTATCTATCCTGTTGTTCCACACTCTTCTGAAAAGATTAAAAACTATACGTTTAATGCCATATACCTTAAATTTTTATTTTAATAATATTTTTGTAAAAAATTTTAATAATCATCAAAATTTTTAAGAAATTTTTTCACTTAAATTTAAAAATCAAGCTCGTTATTTTGTATTTACAAAAAGCATAGTAAATAAAAGCTATGATTTTGTCTCATGAAAATTATTTTGATCAAAATTAGGAAAAAATTACATACATTCAGTTTTATTTGTAAAATTTGAAAATTGAATCAACCTAAACAGATTCAAAGTTTTATTTAAATAATACTTGAAATTTGATAAATCTGTTGAAATTAGAACATTTTTTTTTCCATAAATAAAGCTTGATATAATGATAAAATATTTATATTCTATTAAGCATGCTGATGCAATAATTTAGAAAAAAATAAAGGACCCTCATTATAAAATGAATAGAAAATCAATATTTGTTGTTTGTTATTTATCTTTCTAATATAAAATAATATAGATTTGTAGCTTTTAACTTAATTTAATTAAAATATTTAAGCTTTTCTTATTCTTTTAAATATTCCTTAATTCAAAATTTAAGACGGTTTTTTAAATAAAATAAAATATTTTCTTATAAAAAAATATAAAATAAAATGCTAAAATGAATATATTATTAAATATTCTATTCATTTATTTTTTATTCATCCAAAAAAAATAAATGGTTTATTTTATCAAGTTAAAATAATTATAACAGAAGAACGTGTAGATTACTACGAAGCTTTAAAATAGAACAAAAAAAATATTTTTTTTGATGAGACAAGCTTTAAAATAAATTGAAAAGGGAAATTGATTAAAAAATATTTTGAAAGCAAAAAATAATAAGATTAGAATAGAGGATAAATATGTATATGTTTGTTATTCCTACTATTGGCTTAAAGCGAAGATTCAAGAATATTAATAAATAGATATAAAAAGAGATTGTTAGGCCTATACTCTTATTTTGTGATTTGGATTTTTTTCTAGGAGTTTCTGAAATAAATAGAATGAAAATTAATCTAAACGGATTGATCCAATTTTATTAACATTTTGTATTAACTTTAATTTTTAAACAAATTTATTAATTAAGTTAAAGATATTTGATCAATTTATTAAAATGTTGTCAAGATTAGGAAATAGTTTGCTTTAAGGTGGCAACCAAAAGTTATTTAAAGCAGCTTTTAATTCTACCAGATAGGGTCTGACTTTTTTGGCTTGCCAAAATTACTTGAAGAACCAAAAATAGGATTATGAGAAGAACAACTATTTTATGAGTTAAATGAAAAATAGTCTAATCAGGGAGAATGAATTTGACTTCAAATTTAAGCAAGAAAAGAATATTATAATAGCATTTGTTAAAAGAAGGCATTTAGCAGGCCATTAGGGAGATTAGAAGAACGATAAATAGCAATAAAAGCAACTTGAAGGACCTAGAAAGAGAGACAATAAAAAGCTTTAAGAGAGCTTAATTGCTCTACACTCAAATGATTATAATAGTAATTAGGTGTATAAGATAAATTGCTTGATGGTAATAGCATATATGCTTAAAATGAATATAAAACTTGAGCAAAACATGCATATTCATCACTTTTACTAAAGCTAATTCTTAGAAAATGATTAATACCAATCAATTGTAAGAACTTTAATGGATTTGACTGAAAGTGATTTATCTGATTTAATTTAATACACAATTCAATGCCTCTTGTAGGAGCAAATATTAAAAATGCAGGCCAACTAAAAACTTGATACAGTCATTAACATAATTTAAGTAGGTTTACAATAAAAGTTTGCATTTTTTATTAAATAAGTTATTCTTAGCATCCCAAAAAGTGAATTTAAACTAATTAAGCCATGGAGAGCTGTATCTACCATCAAAGAAATACCTAAGATTCTTCATAGTTTATCATTTAGAGATATGGATTACATAAATGAATAATTATCTGAAATTTTAAAAGAAAAAATTTCTAATTTAGGCTCATATTTTATTTTAGACATGGCTGAATCTATTAATAAATTGAGTTAGCACAGTCCAAAAAGTCATATTCCATTTAAATCATTTACAGTTGCTCTTTAACAACGTGTTCTTTAATTGATAAATGAAGAAGAAGCAAAACAAAATAACGAATAATCAGACAATCTTATTAAAAAGCCTAAGTTTATCTTGCAAATGATTCAAGTAATTAATTAATTCATTTTATATGTTATTCTAAATAAAAATGATTTATATCTTATTAATTATTCTTCATAAAAAGATCATTAAGTTTCATCAAGAAGATTTAAATTTAGAGTTAATAGAAAAGCTAGAAACTAATTTAGCATAAGTTGTCCCACATAATAATCCATTTAAAGCTCATCTGCTATTTTTCAACAGCATTGCTGTATTAAATACTGGAGAGAAATTGCTTAAAAATATGAGTGATCACATCAAAGATAAAAATTCTGAATATTATTAAGAAGCATTCCATTACAACATAAAATTCTAAATAAAAGTAAATTTATTTTAAAACAAAATATTTAAATGGATTTTAAACTTGAAATTTTATAATAAAAGCTTATGTATAATGAATAATTGCTGTACATTTAAAAACAAACATCTAATTTGTGGAATAAATCATACTTGTACTAAAAAGATATTTAAAATATTGAACTATTCTAAGAAACTGAATTATTTTAGAATTTAAATGAAATGATTACTTAAAAAATAAACACAATTGAGGATTTAAATGGTCTTGATATTTAAACACAACTTCTCATGAGAAGACTCTATGGAATACTCTATAAAAAAAATGAAAAGCTTTGTTAATTAATAGAACTAAATGTTCAATAAAATGAAAAATTATTGTAAGCTTTTTGTTTAACTAATTTATTTAAATTTTTTTAATTTATCTTAAAAGCAGCTAAAAACATGATTATTAAAATGTCAGCACTAATGAGTTCAATTCTGATTTAATGATGTACATGAACTAAAATGAAATTGAATATGAAGTAGAGAAATTTATTGGATATAGAAACTGTGATATATTTATTCCTTCACTAAATCTTATTATTGAACTCGATGGAAAATACCACCTCCAAGAAGCTAAATTAGCAAAAGATCAATTCAGAAATATTTGCTATCTCAAATAAGGATACAAATTACTTGAAATTAATATTAAAAATTGGGAAGTATTCAGAGTAGAAGGAAAAATTAATTAAATTTTAGATTTAAAATTAAATGAATTCAAAGAAAAACCTGATTTAGTATTATCACATATCTGAAATAATAACATAACATTTGCTCACTCTTTCAACTCTCTAATTTAAATTTGATACATCACTTTTACTTATATTTAATTAATATATTTTATATTCTTCTTTTATCTTGTCTTTTATTTAGTCAATCATTAGATATAAATACTTTCACCCTACATTTTTTTAATTTACTAGGAATATATTTTTTGTAATTCCTCAATCAATAATAATCTCTAATTATGGCTTCTTTCACTCATCAAAAATATTTTTTAAAATTGTAATTTCATAGATAATTTTTAAAATGAAAAGGTGTTTTTTACTAATAAAATAAGGTGTATCATGATTAAAGAAAAATGTTATTAATGAAATTATGTGGAAGAGAATAGATTTTTGTTTTTATCAATTTTAATGAAAATATTCATATAAGATTTGATAAAATATTTTTTATTTATGCTTTTATGGGTGAATGCTTTTATCAAAATGAATAAATAAAATATGCCTTAAAGTTAGAATTAAATTATTAAAATTTTAAAATGAATAAATAAAGTTAGAATTGAGGTGATCATCATTTATTAGTTAATATATTTTTATATCTATTTTTGATTAAGTTTTGAATATATTTTGTATCTTATTCAAAATGAAGAAATTTCTACAAAGTTTTAATTAACAACTAAGATTATTATTAAAATTAAGATTAATCAAAAGATATTGAAATTTTATTACTAGATAGATTAATACAATACAAAAATGTTAAAGGGAGTTCTAAAGCAGCAAATAAAATAGTTTAAAAAGTCATTTTGTTTTATTCCTAAGTACAGAAATACAGAATTAGCAAGATTTTTTAATCCAGAAGATACTGAAATTATTGAAAAGCTTTTTAGAGGCAAGCATAGAGTTTAATATTCACTTTAAAAGGGATAGGTTGTAAGCAACTTCCATGTAGAAGATATAACATTTTTAAAGGAATTCAATATTCGAGTTTATACATTGAGACACAATGTAACCTAAGCAAGATATGTTCATTTAGATTCTTGTGACATGAATAACTCCTTTGCTATTATTTTAAGAACTCCAGCAGAAGACGATAAAGGTAGAAATTAGAAATTCTAATTTAATTGTCACAAATTGGTTGATTAAATGAGCAATTTAAACAATAAATAAAAAATAAATTGATTCGAAGGAATTTTAAAATGAAAAATAAATAGAAAACAATATGAAAATATATTTAAATGAGTAAAAAATGACATGTTTTTAGATGATTTTTTTGTATTCATACAGGTATTCCATTGATGACTTAAAGATTAGTTATGTCTGGAAGTGAAATGTATCCAGTCAAAGAAGTTCTTTCTCATATGGCAGAAAAAAGATCAATGAATACATTTAGTGAGCCATGGACAGGGCCTGAGTTTACAGTTTTCCCATTTTCAACAACAAATGAGAAAGATTTTTATAACCTATTAGGTGTATACATTTAAAGTGTATTTTATCCTCTTAATAGAAGGTTAGATTTTTTATAGGAAGGAGTTAGATTAGAATATGACATAGAGAATAATCCAAAGCTTCCCATTTCTTTAAGAGGAAAAACCTATGAAGAAATGTACAATAATGAGCAAATGCATGACCATATCTTTCTCTCAAATATATAAAAAAAGATCTATAAAGGCAGTAATTATTCCAACTTAGGCGGTGGAACAGTTTAATAAATCAGAAATGTAAATTATTCTTTAGCAATTTCATAAAATCATTTTTTTATGATGAATTTTTCTTTCATTTGAGAAATGTTTTTCTTCTTGAAATTAAAAATAATTTTGGATTATTTTAGGCATCTTATCAAGATGTAATTGAATACTATGAAAAGTACTACAGTCCAAATAATGCAAATTTCTTTTCTTATGGTGATTTAGATTTTACGAAGCATTTGGAGTTCATAGACTAAGCAATAATGAAAGGAAAAGAATATAAAAAAATAGATCATACATATAATTAGCCAGAAGAGATATAGTATATTTAAGATAATGAGATTACTTGCCCTTCAAATAGCTAAGGCTCAATTGGTATTACTTTTAAGTGCAATGATATTATAGAAAATCCTTTCGATACTCTCGCTTTAAGTGTACTTAGTTACTGCTTATTTGAAATGCCTTAGTCAATATTCTTCTAAGAATTCTTATAAAGTGGTATAGCAAACAAATACTGTCCAGGATATGGCTATGATATTACAAACAGAATCGCAACCTTTACATTTGGATTTGCTGAAGTCTCTAATGATAAAGCTGAATTATTATAAATGGGAGAAAAAATCATGAAAATTTTGAAAGATATTTCAGAAAATGGTCTAGAGTAAAAATTTAATGCTTTTCTTATTTCAAACAAAAAATAGTTCATTTCCTAAGAGATATTTATATTCATTTTAAGAATAAAACAAAGATTAAATAACTTTAGTTGAACTTTAAATTATGATTTGAAAGGGGAGGGGAATAAATAATTGCCTCTCAAAAATATTTTCATTTTTCGTTTTGAAGTAAATTTTCAAGAGCAAAGAATAGAAAAATATATCGAATTTTCTTTAGTTAAACTTATCAAAATAATGCTAAGCTTTAAATAAAGATTTGAAAGGGGAAAAATTGAATATGATTATTTTTCATAAATAATTTTACCATTCATTTTTCAACACTTTTTCTAGAGCAAAAAATAGAAAAAAATATCTATTATCTTTAGTTAAACTTATTAGAATAGTGTTAAGCTTTAAATAAAGATTTGAAAGGGGAAAAATTAACAAACGTACTTCTCATGAATATTTTAATTATTCATTTTTTCACAGCAAAGAATAGAAAAATATTTCTAATTTATCTTAATTTAATCAGCTGATTAAATATTAATAGATCCTTTAAACATTAATGAATGAGTTTATTTTTATGTAAATAATTTTTTGATACTTATAAAAAAGCATTTAAATGGTAGATTTTGCTATTCATTACATGGAAGTAAATGCAAAAGAGGGTAAAGCTGACTTTGGCCTGAATTTACTTTAGAATATGATACCTTTTATTATTCATGATAAAGACCCTACTGTGGTATTGAAAATGGAAGAGAGTTTTGAGAAGCTTCGTAGAAAGATAGATGATGGACTTATTTAATAATTAGTGAAAAAGTATTTCTTAAACAATAATCATGGAATTAGAACAATAGTTACTCCTGATAATCTTTTTACAGATTATGTTAAAATAGAAGAAACAGACTACTTAAAGACAGTTCATGAAAATATGACAATTTAAGATATTGATTTTCTATAAAAAGAAGTAAGTTTATTTTTTTCAAATTATTAATTCAAGATCTAAATTTAAATAGAATGAATAACTATTTGTTGAAATGTGCTAAATGCAAGACGTTTCTATATTACCCTCTTTAAATACTAGTGATGTAGTACCTCTTGTAGAAAAATTTGAGTATGAAGAACAAGTTATTAATGGAATCAATGTTTGGTTTACAGACTAAGAAACTAATGGTATGTCCTATGTTAGAATTAAATTTGATATATCAGATTTAGAACCTGAACTTCATCATTTCTTAGAACTCTTTTGCATTGTGTTCCCTCATATTGGATCATAAGGACTTTAAACTAATTAAATGGATTTCTTAATAGATAACTACACCTCTAAATTTGAAATGGAATCTCATATCTTCAGGTAAATTACTAAAAATTGTACTTTTTTATTTATCAAATGTTTTAATTTGGTCAAGTTAGATACTTTTTAGTTAAATTAATGTAATTTTTCATTAAATAGCCAACCAGATTTATTTTCACCTGAATTTTCTAAATCAATACTTTTTATTATCAAACTTAGGAGATATTTTAATTTGATAAGTTTTAAAATGATAAATTCAGTTAAATAAATAAATAATATTAGTACTACTTTTAACTTAATATTTTTAATTAAATAAAAAATAAGAGATGTGAAAGGCAAAGATCAAATTAAGAAAGTATTGGTAATGACTGTAGGATATCTTGATAAATACATAGAATAGAGTTTCAGTCTTTTGAATGATTTACTTTCAAGTAAAATGAAATATTGAATGCTAAGTTTGTTAATTTTAATTTTTAAATTTTAATTAAAAAAGCTCCAAATTTAAAAAATTTATAAAGAATTTCTGAGTTATTATAATATTATGCTGGTATTTATGCTAATAACCTTGGTGAAAAGCCTATGGATATTGCTATAGCCCATGCAAATTCTGGTTTAAGCAGAGCTCTTTTTTTAAATGACAAAATGAAGAAAACTTAAGATGTTTGTAGCTTGGCTATAGAAGTTCTTAAAACAACTTCACTGAAACAAGAATTAGAGAAAATATCTTATTACTTAGAATGCATTTATTAAAAAATGATTAACAAAGTAAATATTTTTAACCATAATCAAAACTTAAGTAAATATTAAAAATAAAAATAAAGAATAGAATGAGTATATTAATTCATAGTCAAAAAAAGAACTAGAAAAACTTATAAAAAAGAATCGAATTGTTATCTTCAACTATCAAAATTAATCAACCTAGTAAATTATATTTGACCAAATTTGTTTTTTTAAATAAAATAATATTTTGAAAAAAAGATTTCGTCAAGCCCATAATAATTGAAAGTGAAAAACTGAAAGATTTTAAGGAAAAATACAGCAGATCATTCATTCCATTACCTATTAACACTAATTATATTGTAGAATCATTTAAAATGCCTGATGTTATAGATGGAAAGACTCCTGTCATGCATTTAGTTGGTGAAATTATGAGAAATTGTATTCATTTTGAAGAAATTAGAAGTGTTGATGGTGTTTTTGATGCTGGCTGCTACATTGACTTAAATGGTAGTTTCTCTGTCTTTTCATTTAGAGATCACAGTACTGTTTAAAGATATGAAACATTTGAAAGAGCAATCTAATACATTACAAACAAAGATTTTACGTAAAAATTATTTTTTAAATTAGTTTACTCAAGCTATCTTAAATTCATTTTATTTAGAGAAAGAGAGTTAAAAGAAGCTAAAATTAGTCTATTCTCTAAAATTGACAAAAATATTGAACCTTATAACAAAGGAACTAAATGGTTTATTTATGGGCTAAACGATAAACTTAGATTAAACTATCGCTAAGCTCTTTTGGCTGCTAATTCATAAGTAATTAATTAACTAAATAAAGAGTAAAAATAAATTCTTATTTATTATTTTATTTTTTAATAGAAAGTTATTGACACTGCTAATGAAATTCTTCTTGAAAATATTATGAAAGAGCAATCAAGTTAAGTTATTATTGGTTCTTAATCTCACAACCTTAAAAAATTGCTTTCAAGAGGTATGATTTTCATCAATTTAATAATAAATAATTAATCTAGACAATAATTTATTTTTTTTATTATATTCTATTTTAATGATGAAATATTATATAATAGGATGGAAGATAGAGAAGGCTGTGGATGGAATATCAGTATCACCAAAATCTTATAGATAAAATGAAAATCAAAGATATATTTATAATGAATTTATGTGAAATAAAATAAATTTAATTTTATCATTTTATATTATTTTAATCATTTAATTATCTTATTTCTTTTCAAATAACTTCTATTTTTACATTTACTTTCATAATTTGTTATTTCATTGTTTTAAATATTTTTGATAAAATTTGTATTCATCTTGAAAAAAATTAACTTTAATGAATTAATTTCAAGAAAATCCAAAGTTTAAAGATTCGAGCATTTTGCAATGCTAAATCCCTTTTCAAAATTTAAAGCTATTTTTGTTAATTCATAAAATAATATCTTTCAGTTTAGTATTACCAAGAAAAATTACTGAATTTGAATTAATAAAGTCATTACTTCTAGCTTTATTCAAAAATTAATTTACTTTTTTCTTAAGTATCTCTTATTTTTTAACAGAAATAATGAATTGAGTAAATCTATTCAAAAAATAAAAATTTCATATAAATTTTTATTTTGAAAAGATTAAATTAATTAAAATAATTTTCTACTTAATTGGAGTATTTTAATCTTAAATTGTAAATGTTTTTGATTAATTTTACGTTTCTTATTGATTTAACAAATAAAAAGACAATTGATTAGAAAGGTTGAATAATTGAAAACGAATTCAAATATTAGATCTAAATAACAACTAAATTTTATAGATAGATAGTCCATTTATTAAAGCATAGTTTATTGAATTATTCAGAAGTAAATGAAGCAAATTCGCAAAATTTTAAAGTGGAATTGGGGTAAATAAACATATAAAGGATTTGGTTAGTCCAATGATGAGTTTAGAGGCTAATCAGCTCCGCTTTGGGTTAATTCTTCTCCAATAGCTTTTTTGGTCATGTCATTATGGGGCTTTCTATTATTTGTAGTAGTTCTGATCGTTTTCATAACCAAAATAGATAATTATAAAGAATATTCTAACTGTTCACATTTTAAGCAGCTCATTATCTTTGAAATTGTTATTGTAGGATTGAATGGTAAAAAACAATTTTTCATTCTTCATTAATAATATTATTTTTTTAATAATTTTTAGCTATCTTTGATTTTAGATCTTACATAAAACGCTATGATACAGATTAAGGATGGTCTAGAAGCTTGATCTATTTAACATGCTAATGCATTTTACTGAGTGTAGCTATTCTCCTTTAAATCCTATTTGTATAAATTTTATGATTAACTAATAAAAAATATTAAATTGTTTCATATAAAATTTAGGCTATTTCAAATCAATATAAAAACTGTACTAATAATAACTAAGAAGATGACTCTAGATAACTTTTCATCTCAAGTGTTGTAATTAGTGGAAACATTGCAATCTTACTAATTATTAAGCTTTTTATTCTGATGGCATTCTCCTTTACATATTATTATGAACCAAATGGTTACTTAGCTTTTGCAAAGGCTAGAAGAATTTGAAATAGTATCATTTTATAAAATTAAATAATCAAACACTAAGAAAAGATAAATGTTAACACCATTATTCTATTTGCTTTGCTTTCCAAAATTATTTTATTATTTTCTATATTCTATGTTTCTTTATGTATAATTACTGAATTAAACCTTTTAAGCAAATAATGAATACAAATAAATATTATTTATTCTAATTTTTAAAATCATATTTTCATTTAACTTTCTGTTTTGTTTTGAATGTGTATGATATTTTAATTAGATTTTTAGATTAATACTCTTTTAAAATTAACTTTTTATTTAAATTTTATTCATTTATTCTATGTAAAACATTTGATCTAATCAGTAGGCATATCAATAATAGTTTGGCCAATTTCATACAAAAATAAATTTGCATTTTATATTAGGGAAAACTATTATAAACTAATATTTCTTCTAAATTACTTAAATCTAAAACTAAAAACAGTCAGCAGAAAAAAACAAAAACATCAAAACAAAAATTGTAAAAATCAAATTATAAATAATCCTACACTTCAAACCTCAAACAATAATAACAAAGCCAGTAATCTAATTTCTTAATATTAATCACTTAACTAAAGCAAAAATAACCAAGTCAGCTCTAGAACCTTTATACCTATCTGTCTACCATTGATAGCATTGATAGAGTGCTATTTAACTCAATTACCTAATGTATTTATTTTATGTTAAAAAAAAAGAATTTTTTTCTTTCAATACTTTTATTATAAAATTTTTTTTTCTTTTATGAAGTTTTAACATAATTTTTCATGAGTAACTCTTAAAAATATTAGTAAAATTTAGATATTTTTAATTAATTAAGAATTTTTGTGGAAAATCTAGTTAATTATCTGATCAAATTTTAGATTAAAGAATTCTAAGGTAAATAAGAAAATGAATCAACCTTACGATTTTAACATAATAGGTTATTACATTTAAATTTTATATAATAGGTCGATCTCTAATTTAAAGTAAAAATATGGTTATTTAAAGATATGAACTAATATATGGAGTAGAATTAGCTGAGTGTTTTTTTTTTTTTCAAAAAAAGGAAAGAATTAAATCAAAAAACAATTTAATTATTTTTTATGTGCAACTAATTTTGATAGTTATTAAATTAGTGAATAATTAACTAACTGAATAAATACATAAAAAGGCTCTAAAATGAATATTTAAGTTAAAAGTCTAATTTAATCAATAAAAAAAAATTAATCTATTGTTTATTGATTTATTTAATAAGCAACAAATTATATTATTTTTACATTAAGTTTAACGTCAAAGTTGTGATATTCCTGCACTAAGCTATTAATGTGGCTAAATGTTTTGCACCCAAGCACCGATGGTATTGTTACTTTAAATAAAGCATAAAAAAATGAATAAAATATATATGGAGGAGTAAGTTTGGTAAAAAAAGAAAGATTGGTTGAGTTTGTATTTGAGTTTTTTTAAAGGGAAAGTAAGTAACTTTTAGTTATTTTTTGTATGTGAAAATTCAGAAATTAATTAAGTTAGTTTGTTAATTAGCAAGTGAATCAAAAAGTAGCTGAAACCTATTTGATACCATAATAACTAGATCAAAAGTTTAATTTAAACAACAGCCAAAGCATTCTATTCTATATTGATTGATTGAAAAATCAAGAAATAATGTTTTTACCATAACTTTAGTGATAAAGTTGTGATATCCTTACACTAAGCTATTCCTGAGCTCAAATCTTTTACCCCAATAGAATCAATGTTATCTTTTCTTTAAATAGAAGATAAAAAAATGAATATGGAAGAGAAATGATGATCAAAAAAAAGAGTGGTTCAATTTCTATTTAAATTGTTTTAAAAAAAGAAAATAAATTAGTTTAAACTCTCTTAATATGTGAATAACTAGTCAAAAATCTAATCTAATAAACAGACAAAAGAGTTTATTATTTATTAATTCGTTTAAAAATCAAAAAATGATGTTTTTACTCTAACCCTAGCTTCAAATTTTTGATATACTGACTGACACTAAGCTATTCCTGTGCCTAAATATTTTACTCCCTCAGGACCGACATTACTGAAGCTTTAAATAAAAGATAAAAATGAATATAATAAATATGGAGGAAAAATGGTAATCAAAAAAGAAAGATTGGTTGAGTTTGTATTGGAGTGTTTTATTGAAGAGATGACAAGCAACTAAAATAAGCAAAAATTATATTATTTTTCTTTGTGTGATTAATTAAGAAAATAATTAACTAACTAATTTAATTAGAAATCAAATAAAAAAGAAATCTATACATATTTAATATTCAAATTGCTAAGTTAATATTCTAATTTTATTTACAAATAAAATAATTTTTTGTTTCCTAATTCATTGAACAATCTTTACTTTAATTTTAGAGTCAAAGTTATGAGAAATTTACACTGACCTATTCTTGTGCCTAAATATCTTGCTCCCTAAGGATAGATACCGCTGAAACTTTAAATAAAAGATAAAAATGAATAAATATGAAGAAAAAAGGATATCAAAAAATCAAGATATTATAGTTAGTATTTTAGTGGTTTTTGAATTGAAATTAAGTAACCAAATTAGTATTTTTATGTTTGAGTAATTCAGAAAGTAACTAATATAATTACCATAAAAATTCTATGAAAACTTATTCTCTGTTTAGGAGTAAACAAAATTAAAGAATAATTAAGACATTTGGTTTTTTATTTTGACTGAATGAATGAAATTTGGTTTTTAAAATTATTAAATTACTTAAAAATACTCAATTTAATTTGAATAAAGGATTAGATAAACTGTATAAAATAAATGTTTGTTTTTTAAAATATTTCTGTTTGATGATATTTTTATTAATACAGAATTGTAGATATATCAAAAATTTGAATGAAAATGCATTTAAAATTTATTTATTTTTAAGGTTTTTTTAACTTTTATGAATACAAAGTAAAGAAATATCCTATTGATAATTAGAATTCTAACAAATTAATTAATTATATCTTATTTGTTAATAAATTAAATAATGTTAATGTATATTTTAGGTGCTTTGACTGTTTATTGGGCAACTTCTTACTTCTTTTTAAAAAATCCTTAGATTTTAAAAAAGAAAAAGATTTGGAAGTCTTTGTTGATTAGCAAAGCAATAAATAAAGAGCAAGTATTACATATTGCTCACAGAGGTGGGTCAAGACATAGAGTAGAAAATACAATTGAGAGTTTTGAAAATGGATTAAAAGAAGGAACAAATATATTAGAATTAGATGTTTGCATGACTAAAGATAAGCAAATCATAGTGATACATGATGATAATTTAAAAAGAATGTGCGGAGTTAACAGATTAACAGAGGAATTCAATTATAAAGATTTACCTAAATTTTAAGATGTGATTCATCTTGATTTTAGTGTTGGTGGAAAGGTTTATTCTAAAGATCATAAAAACCCATATATTCCTACTTTAGACGAAGTCTTTACAAGGTTTCCTGGAGTTCATATGAATATAGAGATAAAAACACCAAATGAAGAATTTATTTAAATGATGAATAAGCTTATAATAAAGCATAAAAGAGAAGATATTACTATTTGGGGCTGCAAAAACCCTCAAATGTCTAAAAGATTGAAAGAAGTTAATCCTAACATCAACAGATTCTTCTCTTTAGGTGGCTTAAAAGATCTGGTCATTAAATACTTCACAGGTAATTAATTTAAACTAATTCAAATGAGTTTTTGTTCAAAATTAAGTCTTTGTTAAGAGAAGTAGAATATGTTTTATATTCAGAACATTCTGTATAAATAATTTTAGAAGTTTATGTGTGATTTTGAAAGGAGATTGAATATAATTGTTACTACTATCGAAATCAACTTTAATTAAATTATATTTCTTTAAGAAATATCTACATAAATTTAATTAAAATATTAAATCAAATAAAACTAGTAAATATATGAAACTGATTATAAATAAATATATTATAGGATTACTTCCATACAGTGAAGTTGAAGAAGAATCTTTACAAATTCCTATTTTTAACAGAGAGCATTATGAATGGAAAAAATTGGAATCTAAGGGATTTATGCAGCTCCTAGCTTGTAGGGTTTACTTTTTAGCTATTAGAATTCTTTTGAGCTCATTTATTGCTAAACCTTTATTTGAGCATCTAAGACAAAGAGGAATTCTTGTAATGTTTTGGGTGATGAATGATCGTGAAATGTTTGAAAAGTGTTTATAATTCAAAGGATGTGTTGGAATTATGACTGATGAACCAGCTTTGCTCACATAATTCTTAAAGGAAAAATCTATTTATAAAAAAGATTGAAACAATAAAATCAAATTAATTTGTAATTTAATATGAAATATCATTCTTAATATTCAATATTTATTGAAATTGTTTTAAATTATTTCATTTTCACTTTAAATTTTTTTCTACTTTAAAATTTCAAATACTTTTTTATCAAATAATTAATCAATGTTTTATGATTGAGAGGAGTATTACTTAACAACTCTTTTTTATGCTTTACTTTTTAATAAAATTTTGCTAATTTGAATGTTAAGAAAAATAAAATTCTTACTTTGCATCATAAAATAATTAATTGTAATTAGATTTATTTTGCTATCAATTATAAAAATTTTATCTTCAATTCAAACACTGAATTATATCTTAAATATTTTTACCATTTAAAGGTTTAATTTAAAATATTTCAAAAATTAATTTTTTTACCTTTTTTTAGAAGCAATTAATTTATTTCATAAATGTCATAGTTTTTGAAAGATAAAACATATTTAATAACTAAAATTTTAGATTAAAAATATTAATGGCTTCACTTCAATCAAGAACGGACTAGAAATTAAATTAAAAAATTTTTTATAATTATATTACCTAATATGCCAGATTTTTAAGCTTTAAAATATAAATAAAATCCTAATTTATTTTAGATGTGTCTTTTTTCTTTCCATCATATTTTAAAAGTAAGAGGATGAGTATGAAAAGAAAGCTATAAAAGTAAATTTAATAAAGGCATTCTATTTTTTTGTTAAATTTAATAAGTAATTGTTATTAGGATATTTGTTTATTTAATTGATTAAGGAGATATTTATTTAATTATTATATGATAATTTATGATGAATTAAATGGGTAAGTGATGAGTTACAATACAAATTTGAAGAACAGACGAGGTTTTAGAATAAGCAAAAATAAATATTTTGAAATATTAGCTTTTATTGACTCAAAAACATTAAAAATATAGATTATTTATGTTAATTTTAGTCAATTTAAGTTAAGATACAATTAGTATACTTTTTGTCTACTTTTTTGTAAACTATAATTATCTTTTTATTATTCACAATTAATTTAAACTTTCTTCTTATTATTTAAATAGAAGAAAATAAAGATATTTGATCAAAATTTTGATTTCCAAATAGAATTTTTCAAAGAACTTTTTTTATTATTTTTTTATTACAAATATTATCAATAAAGGTGTTTTTCTTTGATTTTAGATTGTTAAAAATAGACTAAGGTGGTTTGAAATGTAGCTGTTGGTCATAAATAATTACTATCATCATTTTTTGCATGAGTTTTAATATTTGGTAGGACTAGATTATTAATCATAGTTTGTTGGATGAGCGGATAGAAAGATAGTAATGAGGTAGAAAAGGAAATCATGATGTAATATATAAGAAATATCTAAAAAAATAAGTAAATGCAAGATATAAATAAATATTTGTAAATTAAATTATGAGAAAAAAAAATTAAATTGTTTGGCTCAGGAAATTAAATTATAAGTGAAAAGAAATGATTAGTATTTATTAACTTTGACTGACTGAATATTAGAAATAAACTAAGAAAGCACAATAAATGAATAAATAGATAAACACATTAAGTAATTGAAAAATAGATATGCATGTTCATTTATTCATTCAAGAAAGACGAGTAAAGAAGTAGAAAGATAGCAGCTAGTTTGTTATCAAACATAAATAATATTGATTGATAGATAGATAGATAAATTGTATCTAGTAAAATATAAATACAAGTTTATCAAAAAATAATTATTAATTAATAGGAAAAACATAAAATTTTGCAAATATTCTTAATTAAAAATAATATAAATTTGCATAATAGAAAGAAATGTGTTTTGGATCTAGATCTAAGAAATAGCAAAGCAAGCCCAAGCTTTTAAAGCCAAAATAAAGTTAGTATAAGACTAAGCTTATTCTTTTAGGAGATATGAATGTAGGCAAAACTTCCATCTGTGAGTATTATAAGAAAAATGTGCCTGCAAAGAACATGCCAAACACTATTGGTGTGACATATTTTGAGTTTGATATTAAATTAGATAGTGGTGCTAATGTTCATTTAGATATTTGGGATACAGCAGGATAAGAAATTTATTAGTAAACTTTATATTTTATTTCATGCCATGATTAATTCATTAATACCCTTTGTTCCTTTTTTAGTTGCCTTTCGATTTGCTCCTCAAGTTAGTTAACTTTAAAAAGATTGTCCAGCTATTTTTTTTGCTAACAATTATTTTTTACAAACAAAAGAAAAGCCTAAAAATACAAATTTTGAAATTGTTCAATTGCACTTTTAATAATGTATGAAATGAGTTAATTTATTTTTATTCATATTATTACTAGGTCACTTTTGAAGATGTATTATCAAGATGCCAACATAGTTTTTTTAGTTTTTGATGTTAGTTCAAGATAGACTCTTGAGCGTGTGGAGTTTTGGATTAGCGAACTTAAATCATAAGTTGATGATAATAACTTAAAGTTAGTCTTAATAGGAAACAAATGCGATATTGACCCAGACAAAAGATAAATAACTCTTGAGTAAGGGCAAGATTTTGCAAGAAATAAAAATATTCCATATTTCGAAACAAGTGCTATGACTGGAGAAGGAATAGTGGATGTATTCCACCAAACAGTCAAGGACTATGTCCAGTATAAGATGGGTGGAGGTAAATGAAACAAATTAGTAGAAGCAAACAAAATCTAATCTTTATCAGACAAATAATAAAATTATTTATAAAAATAACTCCTTTTGTTTGTATGAAGAAGTCTGTCTTCTTGGGAAAAGAAAAGTATATTCATAAATATATTAAAGAAAAGAGATGAAAATCAAATTATATTAATCAGCTAATAAATGTAAAAATAATGAGAATAAATAGAATAGATTTATACTAAAATAACTAATAAATAAATAAATCATAACAATCTTAAATTTATTTATTCTTTCATAATAAATAATTTAAATAAACAACAAATAAATAAATATAAATATATTATTAAATAATCATTAACGAATTTACCAATCAACTAAATAAATAAATAAGTAAGCAAATCATTCAATCAATAAATAAATAAATCAAATTAAGCTTTCTTTTTCATATTTAACTTTATATTCTACTTGTTCGTTCTTCTTTATAAACAAACACCTAAATTTTTCAACTTGTTTGGGAATTAAAAAATTAGTCTGTGTTAATTTATTCATTTAGATTGATATTGGCTCGTTTGCAAAATTATTATTTCTGCTCTAAATTTCAATTAAACCTGATAAGGCATTTTAGAGATCAAATTTGAACAAAACAAAACAAAATTTTTAGAAAAAAGAAAAATTGATAAATAAATAAACAAGAAAGAATGTTTGAGTTAAAAGTGTATTTCTGAATTAATAAAACGAGTAACACTTCAATTGCTAAAAAGATATTTATAAAAGTAACAATTTATATGAAAAATGCATAAATTTTTGTTTTTAATTAGACACTTATGCTTTCTGTTGAAAAAATAGAAATGTGAGTAAGCAATTTAGATTTAGAATTTGTAAGGAAATTTATTTATATATGTCTAAATTTATTTAGTGTAAAGACTTCAATAGATTGAATAAATTTAAAAGATATTTTACTGTAAAGGTATAAATATTCTATAATTTGTAAGTGAAATAAATATCAATTTTGATTGTTTTAATTTAAAAAATGGATTTTTATTTATTTTCTCAAAAAAATTTATTTGGATTGTTATCAGAAGTAAGCAATTAGCTTTAATCAAAATACTTGGTTAAGTCAAAAATATGTTTTTTAATAGAAATAATAAATTGATTGTAATCAAAAAATTGAATATAATATATTCTGAATCAAAGATAACTCAAATTTATACCAATATCTTTTGCCAAATTTAAAGCTAGCTTCTATTTTAATTCATTCAAATTTACTAGTTAGTATTTTGAATCTTTGTTACTGTCTAATCTTAAAACGAATTACCATTTTTCAAAAAATCAAACAAAAAAAATTTTAACCTTCATATTACTCTTTAATTCTTCTTTAACCTAATTTACAATATTCCAAAAAAGATTAAAGCACAAATGTAGAATAATTTGCATCAATAAATTAAATAAGTTAATTTTTAATATTTTTAAGTTTTCTTTGATTAATAAGCCAGATAAGCTTTATTTCATTAATATCAGTAATTTTAAATATTATTTTACTTTTCAATATTAATCTAAATAAAATGTAGCTTTTATTAAAAAAATAATATGAGAGAAAAGTTGATGAGAAAGATCTAAAATTATCTAAATTTTGTAAAAAATATAAAATAGAATCTATTTCATTGAGACAGATAATTTTCTTTCAAGAGAAAAGTCTTTTATATGTATGTTATTAAAGATATTGAATTAATATCATAAAAATCTTATCTAAGTAATTTGTTGTTTATTTCGGAATATTTTTCTTTTACAATTTAATATCAAATTACATTAAAATATACGAATCAAGACTTATTAATCTATTTGTAAAAGAAATTTAAATATAAAAAAAACAACATTTCTTTAGGAATGAATCTTTTTTCTAGAATTAATACCAAGTAATAACTTCAGTAAAGTTTTAATAAATCAAAATAGTAAATTGAGATAGATAATCAATCTTCTTTCAAGATAAAAATCTTTTATAAAATATTAAAGGACTTTAGAGTAAAATCAAAATGGAATTTGTCTTTTATCATTATAAGAGAATTTGTGGCGAAAGAGATAGAAATGCACAAATAAATAATAAATAAATTTATCTATTAATTAATTAGTTAGTTAGTTAGTATTTTAATGAGAGAATAGATTGTGTTATGGTTTTGAATTTGTTAAATTTTGTTACATGATTTATTTATTTATTTAATTCATTCATTTATTAATATCAAAAGATTAGTTTTTACTATATTATGAAGGAAGACCAATTAAGTAGTTTTCAAGAGAATCTTAATTATTATTTTAAGATCTAAACACATCATCATATCCTTAATTTGTTAAAGTTGATTCTTTTTGAGGGTATTTATTTATATTAGGTTTAGATCTAAATCTACTATTTAGTACAGAGTCCATACCTTTTCTATTATTTAATTAGTATGATGTCACATTCTAGTTTTCAGTTGTCAACTCATCCAAAGTAGTTTTTTATTTATTTGATATTCTTTCTATATCTGAATTTGCTCTTTCCAAATTATATTTACTTTTAATAAAAAATTATTTTAATCTTAAAATCAATCAATCATTAAAAGATCAAATAAATTTAATAAAAAATTCTAAAATTCTATTCAAATTTTCATTTAATCTTTTCACTAAAACTGCTTATATTTTTTTAGAATTTGATATAAAATAGATCTCATTTCTTATTAATTTTCTTTAAAACTCTACATTATTTCATAAAAGTAATCTTTTAAACATTTATTGATACTATTGATAAAATTCCTTTTTCTTACTATAAATCACTAATTTTAGTCATTAATATATCATATTAATCAAATTTGCTTGCTTTAAATCTAGAAAATGAATTCTTTTTTTGAATAAATAATTTGTTGATATCTTTGATGAGCTATTATTACTTTAAGTATTCTTTAGCCGCTTATTTTTATTTTAATAATGAAATGAGCAGAATCAAATTGATAAAAACAAAATATCTCAATTAAACAATCGCACTAACTTAATCAAAGATAAGTGACAATAGTCATTTATTTGATCATGATTTAGAGAAATTTATTTGCTCATAGTTTTTATAATTTGTAAGTAAGAAATTAATAATATTTTTATGAAGTGGATTTCTTTAAAATATTCATTTTAATTATATTATTAAAGTAAATGTCTTTTCTTTGGCATTTTCATTTTTTTATGAGTTTTAAATGATATTTTTACTTTTGCTGTATCATTGAAATATTTTCAGTGATATTTTCTTCGTTGAGAGCTTTCTGATTTCTAACTTTTTGAGTATTATCTTCTACTTCTTAGATTTCTTTTTTAATCTGATCCAGTTTATGTTTCTATTTCTTAAGCTTATTTTCTTCAGAGCTAATTTATGAATCAAAGAGATTCTTTTTTGTATTATACTATTATTTTCATTTATCAAAAATTATTTCTTTTAAAAGAATGAATATAAAATTCTATTATTACTTCTTTCTCACATTCCAACTTTTAATTCTAATTTGTGTTAAGTATTTTCTTTAGTTTATCATTTTCATCCTCTATCTTCTTAATCTCTTCTTACAATAGGTTTTTTTGCAGCTTAAAATCAGAAGAAAGAAAAGCCCTCAGATACTTTTCGTCACAAATATCACAAATACGCACAAATTGAGACTTTTGTTAAGGGTTGGCTCTCTTTTTTGGAGAACAGTCCTCACAAACAGAACATCCACAAAATTTACTTTTACATTATTAACAAAATGATTACATTTCTATTTATAAACCATTTATTTAATTAATGCTGATCAGTAATTGCTACTATCACTCATTCAAATAATTACCATGTCTTAGCACTCTTCATCATACTAAACTACTTCTTACAAACTATACACTAATTTGACTTCTAATAATTACTCTCGTCACATAATTGCTAAAATATCTAATCACCTATATCATAATTTTTTAATACTATTAAACATACTCACTAGAAATGAATCATTACTCTCATCTCTATAATTATAAATTCCTGGGTTAGAAGAAGAAAATCTGTTTACTTCAAACACCATATCAACTAATTTTTCATTAAAATTATTTTTATTATGAGAAAAAATTTTGTTTTTATTACCATAACTTTGAATTTTCTAGTTCTCCTAATAATCTCCCATTCCTACTCCTAAATAAATTAGTTATTTACTTGTATTTTCACTTGCTTGTTTGATGATTTATAAATGTATGAATGTATACTTTTCTTTATTTCTAAATAAATATTCAATCACTTTTTTAATAGATTAATCAATAATCAAAATATTATTTGCTAGTTCACTTTTTCTGTGTATAAATAAAATATTATGCAAATTCATTATTTTTGATATTCTTGTTGAATAAACCAGTTTTAACATATTATTTAGTTAAAAAAAAACATTGATTTCTATCCACAACAAAATTTATATAAGAATTACTATTTCTGTTCACAATTATTGATAAATACAAAATTATTGTTATTTTTTGATGTCATTAGAGTGTTGTGTCTAAAAATAAAATTACTAATTAATGTATTCATTTATCAGCTCATTTAGACATAGTATCATTTGTTATAAAAAAAAATTTTCTAAATATCATTCAAATTCATTACATTTAATACTTTGTTGAACTAACAAGCCAGTTTTAACTTATTTTTTTATTAAACAAATTTTATCTGCTACAAAATTCATTTTAGAATTACTATTTTTTATCACAATAAATACAAAATTATTTTTATTTTTTTTATCTGATAATATCATAATATTATTGTATAGAAAATTCGAATTGCAAAACAAATTGGAAGAGGGTTTTACATTTAAAATATTTATTAATAAATAGGTAGTGCATTATTTTATTCAGGAAAACATGTTTCTTAATTGACTAATGATATATTCTAAATTATAAAACTGCATACAAGAGATATAAAAAACATATTTATATTACTCATAAAATCTTTTACATTTTTAATTAATCAATAATAATATGTATGAGGATAAATTATAAGCATACATCTTCAATGACGTTGTTATTTCAGCATATTCATCAAAAGTGTGGCCAATCTAAGGATAGATATTAGCTCAATTTAAAAGAAACATAGATTAAGTTTCCACAAATAACAGTTAAACCCAGTGAAGTCAACCTAATGTAATTATAAGGATGTCAATTATTAAAGTCTATACCTATCTTCAATACCAAATAAAAATTAATAGTCATAGTAGAAGGAAGAATAGGAGATTAAAATGTGTATTTTACCATTGGTTTAAAAGATTAGCCATTAAATATCAAAATAGGTAATTCAGTAATCTTTTGAAGTTATTGAAAGAATTATATGAATAATGATTCATTAATATTATTATGATTGATTGAATAAATGGGTTTAAAGATATTATAATTAGATACTGTTATTGGTTTCCAATTATTATAGAATTCATTTATTTTAGTGGTTATTATGAGAATGTTGATTAATATAGGCTAATTAGGATATTAATCTTTCTTCTGCTAAATGATTTAGGAAATAATCTTATTATGTTGAATTCCATAATAAAGTTGGAGTATCTTAGAAGTTAAATAATTGTTGCTAATAGATTTGCTCAATTTGATTGGATCAAATATTATCAGTTAATTATTTTATTTTAGTTAATAGGTTTCTGAATATTTTAATTGAGTGAGTTCGAAAGACTTTCCATGTAACACACTTTTAGTATTGGATAACAGGTAGAGGGAATCAACTATTAGCTAATTTGATAGTCTTGCAAGAATCTAAGGAGTTAATTTCTAAATGATATGGTGAGTATTAATTAGTACTTATCATACTTTGAGAGAATAGTGTTATTTATCTGGATATCTGTGACTTGAATTATGTTATTAATCTCTAGGATTTAATAGTTTTCTATGAAAAACTATTCTTTGATAAATGATGATCTATTTGCTTTAGTGTTGTGGTAACGGATTAGTTAATTTGTTATTATTGATCTTAAGATATTGATAGTAATTCCATTTTCTTCATAACAAAACAAATTATTTCTTCATAAACATCTCTGTGAAATATCTTTTTGTCTAGAAGAACAGTAAGGTATTTTCCCATTTATTGAGGTTTTGCTGGAGATTTTAATTGTTTTTTATTTCTATATCTTGTAGTTAAATGCTTTTCTCTTTTGTATAGGAATGAAAATCAATGATTGAGATATGTTTTCATAATGAGTGAAATGATAATTATTAGATTGTTGTTATTTTCCTTTTTATTATTATCAGTGTTAGGGTCATATGATTGATGTAGTTTTTAAAAACTATCTAAGATCTTATTTATCTTATAACTGAGATATCTATTAGTTCTGTTGAATAGTTTAGTGAGATCCTATTTGATTTTATCTGAAAACTCAAAAATAAATCCCAAAGTAGTAGAAAGAGAAGGTTTAGGAGTAGTTTTATTATGTCGGATGAGCTTAGAAAAAACTATTTATTCAGTTGATTCAGAAAGATTTGAGAATACATCTTTTATTTCTTTTAGCATAGGAGCAGTTTTATTAGAGAAGTTTAATCTAACCCTAGAAGGTGCAGTATTTTAGTGTTTATTATTTTTAAAAACAGGTTTTTTGTTTTTGGGCAAATTAGGAGTGAAGGAGACGACAGCTCCAGCATCAATGAACCTGAGGACTCTGTGGAGAGGTGATTTGATGTCTTATCTAGCCAGTGATACGACGCATTGCCCAAGAGTTATCAGAGATTGATGAGTCATTGTGGTTAAAGTTAAGAAGAATGTGTAAATCGCTGTAGGGAGTAAATTTTTGATGTTTTACTTTTTTTTTAATATTTGATTGATAGAGAATCTTTTTTGATTTATAGAAGATAGAGTTCGCTTAATCAAGAGTTGTCACATTCTTGAATTATCTGACTTGTTGGTCCATTAAATCATTTTAACAAGAGGTATCTTTCTTTTCTGTTTAGGTGATTGCATGATAGCATTTAATGTTGAAATAGTTTAATTCTTGATTAAATCATTTCTTTCAAAGTGTTCTAAGCAATATTGTAGCTTTCGATTTTATTTGTGTCCTTGACTTTTTCCATGGCTAAATTCTTTAAGATAGAATCTACAAACTTTATGATAGTCATAAATAAGATGGCTTGAGAAGACTATAGTAAAGTTATGCATATTTGTTCTTTATTCAGTAGTAAAATAGTCACCTTGAGTATCATCAGTAATGTGATTAATAATAATTTAGTGAAGTACTTCTGAGTCAAGATCTTTATGGTTTTAAGCTCTAACTACAACTTTCAAATGGAGCCCAGTCAGATAATTGAAGTCACACATTGAAGATATATAGAGAGAGTAGTTGGATGTTGTGTCAAATGGTTGATGAGGGGTTAAACGTGTTGGTTATATATGTCTTGATTTAAATAAAATAAAAGAAAAAAATATAAAACACCTATTTACTTTTTTTCTCCACTTAGTTTTGAAATTAACAAATATTTTTTTTAATTGACTAATGACATATTTTAAATTTAGGAAATAGTAATATATTTTCTTTATACTGTTTTAAGATTAAATATTGCAGAAACTTCATAAAGTTTATCTACAATACATTATTTATTTGTTGAAAAAGTGTTCTTGCTAATATATCTAAAAAATTTATTTAAATCACCAACTGCTTTTCTCTTTACTACGTTCATTTATGAACTGAAAATTTCTCATTCACTTTGCTGTATTCTTTATAGGTGGTAGGTACTACATTCGTTTTTTTGGCTGATTTGATTTATTGAAAAACTCCTTTGCAACTTTTGATTAACAAATATCTGCATGGGGTTATCAACACCATTAAATAGCGCATTCAAATGGCTTTGGAGAGGGAGAAGAAACAACAAATTATGTTGAGTCTTTATGTTCTTAATTAAAAATTCTAGGATGGTTTAATTAAAGTTGGAACTTTCGTACCTATTATAACTATTGAAGAAGTAGAAGTTGCACTTAATGAAATAATATGGAGGTGGTCAAAGAGAGGTAAAGCTGACTAAGGGTATCAGGAATTTGGAGAGAATTGAACTTATCATTTTTTAAAGATTGAGATAAAATGGCTATTCTTGATAAAAAGTAATTGCTTACATATTTATGTAATGTATTTTATTCAAATATTTACAGTACTATCTATTCTTTTTCATTGATTTTATAATACCACCTATTCCCCCCCTCCCTTTTCTAAGATACGATTATTTTCTATCATTTTAATTTAAATAAATTTTCTATTTAAAATAATACATTCATTTTCTTTTTTTATTTAAATTTAATCACCAAGTCTATGTTAAATAGTTTTATAATTTTTCAAGTTTAGGATCTAATTTAGCAAATTGTTCTAATCTCTAAAATTTGAAACTTCTTCTCTAGTAAAAATAGTTTTTCTCTATTAATTATGAACTTTTGAATGAATATTTAAAAAGACTGATTTACTAATTTGCCTTAGTTTACTTCTTCTTTGTTTGGATCATTCATTAATTTTTATTTATTGTGTGAAATTTGTATATTTTTATTATTCTTTTCAATATTTCTTTTTTCATTTTAAAAAAGGTAAAATAATATTTGGGAATTTGGCGCATAAAAGATAGGATCTGAGTTAGCCAAATGCCCTAATCTTAAAAATTTGAAACTTACTCTCTCGTAAAAATAGTCTTTCAACATTAATTATGAGTTTTTGAATCAATAAAATAGAAGCTTATTTTAAGCAACTGACTGATTGGCTGGCTAATTTGGGTTGGTTTACTTGATATTTGTTAGGCTCATTCATTTGTTTTTATTTTTAATTCAAAGCTTATGATTTATCATTCTTCAAAAAAGTTGTTTATTCAATATTTATTATTTTTTTTAAGTCAGAGTAATATTGGTGAAATGGGTGCATAAAAATTAGTATCTGGGTTAGCAAAGTGCTCTAATCTCTAAGCTTTGGGTCTTTGTCTTTTGTAAAAATAGTTTTTCAATATTAATTATGCACTTTAGAATTAATAAAAAAGACTTTATTTATCAGCAATTCACAAATTCAGATTGGTGTGGTTAAAATTAGTTTGACTAGTTAATTCATTTTTAATTCAAATTTTTCTATTTTTATCATTCTTCTCAATTTTTCTTTATTTAATATATATTTATATTATTCTTTAAAAGTGATAATAATGTTGGTGAAATTGGAGCATAAAAACTGGGATATGAGATAGCAAAATGTTCTAGTCTCTTAACTTTGGGGCTTACCCTGAGTAAAAATAGAGTTTAAATATATATTATGAGTTTTTGAATAAATAATAAAGACTTAAATTTTTGAGTAACTAAACTAATTTAGGTTGGTTTGCTTAGCTCATATGTTCATTAAAATATGCATTTTTTCATATTTGATTCAAATTTTATGTTTTCCTTTTTTTTTTTCAAAGTTTGTTGAATATTAATTTTTTAAAAGCTATAATAATATTGGTGAACTGGGTGCATAAAAATTAGGATCTGAGTTAGTAAAATGCTCTAATCTTGACACTTAGTCTTAGGTAAAATAGTGTTTCACTATTAATTATATGTTTTTGAATGAATAAAAAAGCTTTAACTTATAGTAACTGATTACTGTCTTGTTGGGTTGGTTTACTTTTTTTCTTTGTGTGGATCATTCATTTATTTATATTTTTTGTCTTTATATTTAATTAAATTTTAATTTATCTTTATTCTAATAAATATTAAAAGGTCGAATAATATTTATGAAAGTGGAGTTTCAAAATTAGGATCTGAGTTAGTAAAATGCTCAAATCTCAAAACTTTGACACTAATTTTTGGTGGTTTACATTTTTATATTGTTAAGTTCACACATTCATTATTATTTGTTTTGTTACCTTCCAATTTAATTCAATTTTTTTTTTATTCTCATTCTTCAAATTATTTCTTATTAAATATGTCTTTTTATACTTTTAAAAGCGGCAATATCGGTGAAATATGGTATTAAAGATTAAGATCAAGGCTTACAAAATCAAAAAGATTAGTAACTATAGTATTGAAATATTGAAATGATAACTTTAAATAAGAACAATTGATTAATTTCTTTTTACAAATTTTAACAAACAACAATAAATACTTCAGTTATTTTTATGTTTTGTTTACTAATTAATACATTTGATAATAAAAATTTTTTCATAAAAGTATTTTTTGAAAACCAGTTTAAAAATTTTGAGGATTTTAGTTCTTATTCTAAATTTTGTTGATTCCTTAAGATTATTAATTCATCTATTATTTTAAATACTCAAAAATTAATCTAATTTATCTTAAATCAAGAGTCAAAATCAATAAAGGCTTATAATATTTTTAAATGATTGATGATTACCATTTTGTCCTCTATGAGTTTGGGTGGGAGGGGGTTGGCGAGAATTAATGAGGATGTATGATTTTCTAATTTTTCATATTTTTTATTAATTAAATTTAATAGCTAAACAAATAAAAAAAATAAAATGTTGATATAAAAGATAAAATATTTTTCAAATCTAACTGATGTACTTCAATTTCTTTTGAGATATAAATTTTTTTAAATTTTTATCCATTTAAAGTTACTAAGCTCTGATTTAACTTCTTTCTTAAATATTGATATTGTTTTTGGGTAAAATTATTAATTTTTATTTAAAACAATCAAATCTATTGATTTTTAACCTCATTTAAAAAATATTGTTTCAAAATTAATTGTGCTTTTTTATAAAATTGATATTTATTTAGCTGATTCATTTCTATTTGTTTTTTTCATATTTCATTCAAAATTTTTATGTTTTTCTCATTCTTTTCAAAATTTATTATTTCTATTTTTAAAAGTTATGATAATATTGAAGATATGAACTCATAAAAATTAGGGTCTGAGTTAGTAAAATGCTCTAATCTCTAAACTTTGACACTTGACCTTGGGTAAAAATAATATTTCAGTATTAATTATGGAATGAGTAAAAAATATTTTAATTTATAAACCACTGACTGGATGACTAATATTGATTGGTTTAATTTAATTTATGTGGCTCATTAATTAATTTTTTTTTTCATAATAAATAGAGATTTTATGTTTTGATAAATCTTTTGAATATTTATGATTTTAATTTTTTAAAAGCAAAAATATTGGTGAAATGGAGGCACAAAAAATAGTATCTAACTTAGCAAAATGTTCCAATCTCTAATCTTTGAAGCTCATCCTTTAGTAAAAATAGCGTTTCAATTTTAATTATGTGTTTAGGAATGAAAAAAAGACTTTAAATTATGAACAGGTGATGAACTGACTAATTTTTATTAGTTTGCTTGATATTTGTTCAGACCATAGATTAATTTTTATTTGTTATCTTCATATTTAATTCAAATTTTCCTATTTTTGTCATTCTGTTAATAGTGCTTGCTTCAATATTTCTTTTTATTATTTTTTAAAAGTGGGAATGATACTGATGAATTTGATACATAAAAGTTAGGATCTGAATTAGCAAATTGTTCTAATCTCTAAAATTTGACACTTTTCATCTAGTAAAAATAGTCTTTCAATATTAATTATGAATTTTTGAATGAATAGATAAAGAGACTGGCTTGCTGAATTTGTTAGTTTATTTGATATTTATTAATTTGTATTTATTGCTATTATTAATTCAAATTTTTATGTTTTTATCTTTCTTTTTTTAATTTTATAAAAGGTCAAAGAATATTGGTGAGTTTAGTGCATAAAAATTAGGATCTGAGTTATCAAAATGCTCTAATCTCTAAACTTTAACTCTTACTCTCTAGTAAAAATAGTCTTTTTACATTAATTATGTGTTTTTGAATCAATAAAATAGAAGCTAATTTGTGAACAACTGACCTGATTGGCTGACTAATTTGGGTTGGCTTACTTGATATTTGTTAGGCTCATTCATTTACTTTTATTTGTTGTTTTTATATATTTAATTTAAAGCTTATGATTTATCATTCTTTTTGTGTCTTTGTTTATTCAATATTTTTTATTTTTTTTAAGTCAAAGGTCAAATAATATTGGTGAAATAGGTTCATAAAAATTAGGATCTGAGTTAGCAAAATGCTCTAATCTCTAAAATTTGACTCTTGACCTTTAGTAAAAATAGTGTTTCAATATTTAATTAGCATTTTTGAATGAATAAAATAGATTTAATTTATGAGCAACTGACTCACTAATTTTAGGTTGGTTTCCTAAAAATTAGTTTTACTCATTCATTCATTTTTAATTCAAATTTAAACAAATTTTTCTCATCTTCTCAGTATTTCTTTATTTAATATTCATTTATATTACTCTTTAAAAGTGATAATACTATTGGTGAAATTGGAACATAAAAATTGGGATATGAGATAGCAAAATGTTCTAATCTCTTAACTTTAAGGCTCGAACTATGGTAAAAATAGAGTTTCAACATTAATTATGACCTTTTGAATGAATAAAAAAAACTTTAATTTATGATTAACTAACTAATTTGTAATTTGGGTTGGTTTACTTGTTTTCATTTTTTTAATCCTCTAATTTAATTCAAATTTTACATTATCTCATTTTTTTAAAATTTTTTATTTCACATTTTTTTTAAGCAAGAATAATATTGGTGATATGGGTTCATAAAAATTAGGATCTGAGTTAGTAAAATGCTCTAATCTCCAAACTTTGAAACTTGGCCTTGGGTAAAATAGTGTTTCAATATTAATTATATGTTTTCGAATGAATAAAAAAGATTTTAATTTAGAGTAAATGATTGATTTATTTTTTTATTTGTTTGGCTTATTCATTCATTTTTATTTTTTGTCTTCATATTTCATATTTATTTGAAATTTTATCTTTTTCTCATTTTTTCGATATTTGTTGATTCGATATTTATTATTTGTTAAAGATCGAATAGTATTGGTGAAATTGGTGCTTCAAAATTAGGATCTGAGTTAGTAAAATGCTCTAATCTCTAAACTTTGAAACTTGACCTTGGGTAAAATAATGTCTCAATATTAATTATGTGTTTGGAATGAATAAAAAAGACTTTAATGTAGAGTAACTAATCACCAATACTGGAATTTTTAAAAAAAGAGTTTTCGGCAATCCCAAAGTGATTTTTAGAAAAGGCCTGAATTTTAATATGAAATTTGATTAATATCTTTTAAATTAACTTTAAAAGAGTTTGGGTTAGTTTACATTTTTAATTTATTTGGCTCATTCATTTATTTTTATTTTTTGTTTTCATATTTAATTCAAATTTTATGTTTTTATCTTTATATTAATAAATTTTAAAAGATGGAATAATATTCGTGAAAGTGGTGCTTCAAAATTAGGATCTGAGTTAGAAAAATACTCTAATCTCTAAAATTTGGCACTTGACCTTAGGTAAAAATAGAGTTTTAATATTAAATGAATTTTTGAATTCATCAAAAATACTTAAATTTATGACTGACTGGCTAATTTGAGTTGGTTTACTTCACATTAGTTTGGCTCATTACTTAATTTTTATTTGTTTTCTTCATAATTAATTCAATTTTTTATGTTTTTCTCTATATTTTAAATATTTTTTTAAAAGGTCAAATAGTATTGGTGAATTAGGTTCATAATAATTAGGATCATGCTTAGCAAAATGTACTAATCTCTAAACTTTGAAGCTTGGTTTTTAGTAAAAATAGAGTTTCAATATTACTTATGTGCTTTGGAATAATAAAAAAACTTAAATTTATGAGTAATTGACTCACTCACTTTAGGCTGGCTGATTTAAAATTAATTTGACTCATTCATTCATTTTTATTATAATTCAAATTTTTAGATTTTTATTATTCTTTTTAATTACTATTGGTGGTGGGGAGGGGGAGGTAAAAATAATGGTTCACCTTAACATCTACCAAAATATGGTATAAATAAGGATAATATGTATGTACCCTAATTATACTCTCCCCCTTCCCTAATTATTTATTCAATATTTTTTTTAATAATTTTTTATAAGGTTGAGCAGCATTGATGAAATTGGAATTTCGAAATTAGGATCTGAGCTAGTAAAATGCTTTAATCTCAAAACTTTGAATCTTGATCTTAAGTAATAATTGTGTTTCAATATTAATTATGAGCTTTTGAAGGAATTAAAAAGAATTTATGAGTTAAGGTTGATTTTCTTGATATTAATCAATTTTACTCATACATTCGTTTTTAATTGTTTTTTCATAAATAATTCATATTTTTTATATTGTTTTAAATATTTCTTTATCCAAAATTTATTTTTTTAATTTTTTAAAAGTTGCAATCAAATTGGTAAATAGGGTGCATAAAAATTAGGATGCTGCTTAGCATAATGCTCTAATCTCCAAAATTTGACACTTAAACTTAGGTAAAATAGCGTTTAAATATTTATTATGAGTTTTAGAATGAATAAAAAAATATTTGAATTGAAGAGCAACTGATATCTGACTAATTTTGATTGCTTCACATTTTTATATTTGTTTGGCTCACACATTCATTTTTATTTTTTTTATTGTCTTCATATTTAAAGAAAATTATTGAATGCTTCAAATTATTTCTTTATTTAATTTTATTTTTATATTTTTAAAAGTTTCAACAATATTGGTGAAATAGGGATAAAAGAATTAAGATCAAAACTTACTAAATAAAAAAGATTAGTCACTATAAAATTGAAATTATAAAATTGGCATGATTACTTAAAATAAGAACACAATAAATTTCTTTAGACAAATTTTTACAAACAACAATACATTTTTCATTTATTTTTCTGTTTTGTCTTACTAATTCATTATATAATTTCACAGAAGTATTTCTTCACAAACCAATTTCAAAATTTTGAGGATTTTAGTTCTTATTCTAAATTTTGTAGATTAATTTAGATTGTTTTATCTTTTTATTAATTATTTTATTTATTTTAAATTCATAAAATAAACTAATTTACCTTAAATCAAGCATCAAAATCAATAAAGGCTTATAATTTTCAAATGAAAATGCTAATTCTAATGCCTACTCATCTGTGATCAAATTGCACCTTTACAATTAAATTAAATTTTTAAAGTTATTTAAATATGATAAAAAACTAAAGAAACAAAAAGAAAGAAAGTAAGAACAATTTGATTAAATTTTATATTTCTTTTAACAAAAGAAAAAATATTAAATTAACAGCTATTCCTATTTTGATAAATAATTAAAATATAAGTAGGATCTGATGATAGGCACTACCCTCCTAGGCCTATCAATCTTAAATGGGTTTCCTTCCTAAAACTTAAAACTTAGAAGAGGAGGGTATATACATTATTTTAATGTATTAAATAAAAATATTAAATTTTTTACCTTAAATCAAGAGTGAAATTAGAAAGTTTAAAACAGTTTTTTAATTCAAAACATAAGTCTTATGCACCAACTCCAATTTAATTATTGCTTTTAAATATATTTAGACATTTTAGTTTTTACAAAATAAATTAAAAATTATTTAACAAATTTCAGAATTTTAATTAGCTTAAAATCATTTTAATCTTTTTCAATGATTGTAATTTTTGATCTCATGCATAATTTGAAATTGAAAGAGAAATTATTAAAGATAAGAAATTTCTACTAGAGATAAAGGGTTAAATCTGTAATCTGAGGACACTTTGATAAGCCTGAGCCTAAAGCTTAAGCTCCCTTTGCACATATTTAATTATTTCTTTTTTAATTTAAGTTGTAATTAGATCAAAGGAGGAAAAAAAAAATTTAATTTTAAATTTAAAATGATTTTTGTATAAAAGAAGGAAAAATAAAAAGATTTAATTAATCTAAAACACTTTAATTAAGTTAATTTGCTGAATGATCAGAGTTTTGTTTATATATATTTCATCTAAATAAAACATTAATATTTTTCATGAAATTAAAAAGTAAAAAAAAACATTTCCATTTACACCAAGTTCAGCTTCGAAGTTGAGAGACTTTAACATTTAGAAAGACCAGATGCTAAATCTTTAGCACCAAATTCACCAATTAGATTAAAACTAATATATATTTTTAATTTAATTTTAGATTAACTTAAATATGATTTAAAAATCATTAAATATTTTATTTGTAAACTTTTAACAAATATGTCACAAAATAAATTAAATTAAATAGATAATTTATTACCCAAGGTTTAGTTTTAAACATTATAGATTAAAACATTATTCTAAGCTAGAACCAAGATGCCCCATACTTTCATAACCTATTAAATTACTCCTTTATTTAAAAATTTGTTAACATAGTTATAAATTAAATTTAATAATTTATTTTGAAAACTAAATAAATAGCAATTACTAAAAGTTAAGACTTAAAGTTGAAAGATTAAGATACCGAGCAAAGTCAGAGCATAAACCCTAAACACCCTCATTACCAATTTAATTTTGACTAAATATTTATGAAATAATTTTATTAATTTTTAAAAATCATTAAAATTCATTTAAAAATAAAGTAAAAAAACTATGAGAGAAGGAAATCTTTTAAAAGACTATCCATTCATAAATAAAAGTTTTTAAGTAAATTAAACTTTAAATTTAGTTTTTACATAATGTTCAATTTTAATGTTAAAAGACTCACACATTTAGCTAAAGCAGAGCCTAAGGTTTTTGCACCTGATGGACCAAATTAGTTATTTCTATTAAAAATAATTTTAATTATTAAAATAATATTGTTAGTTTAACATAAACAGTTAAAAATACATAATTAGTTGAATTTTAAATTTAAGCTCAATTTTAAAAAATGAAACAAAAATAATTAATTAATCAATTAGCAAATAGATATTTAAATATGGGTTTATTAAGATATTCTGTAGATATTAGATATTTAAATATGGACTTATTGAAAGAATTTTTAGTTTTTTTATTTTAAAATATTAAATTATTCTTTTCGCTTTAATAAAAAACTTAAATTGAAAAAAAGTCTAGCAAAAAGGAAAATAAATTTTTTTTCTGCTTAAAATTCAAATGTAAATTATATCAAATAAGATCCATTAAAATATTTATTATTTAATTCTAAAGAATAGAAATAATCTTAATATTTTATATAAAATAGCTCAACTAAACTAAAAATTATTAACAAAAATAAATAACATAAGTTTACCCAATGCAAAGTTTCAAATTTTAAAGATTTGTACAGTTTAACAAAGCCTGATCAAGTAGTGGAAGGTCTTGTATATTGACTTAATGATCACTTTTAGTTTAACAATTTTTATTAGATTTTACCAATTTAAAAATAATTAAAGAGCCAATTAAAAATAACATATTAAACTATTTGAGCTTACTTGAAAGTAATTTGAACATTTTTATGATTTTTTAACTCAGAGACAACAAACTTTAAATTAAAAATAATATATCTTTAAAATTAGGATATTTGATATGTTACATCTTGGAGGTTAACAAATCTTTATTTTTATTCTTTCATTTTATTCTTTTTTATGGTTTTAATTTTTAATTTTAACTCTATAAATTTAAGATAGATATTTACTTATTTAATCAATTCAATCAATATTACTGAAACAATAATTGTTCTTTAGATTAATAACAAATTAATTTCTAAATAAATAAAAAACAATCAAAGAGGGAGGAGGATTATTAAAGATATTTCTCATAATTTTTTAGAAATTAAAACTCATAATTTATTTATTTGCTTGTAATTTATTATTTAATATTAAATAAACCTCAGACAGTTACTTTTATCTTAATACTAAAGAAGAGCCACCCAGCCAACTCTTGAATAAAACTTTCAGAATGTATTTGGTCTTAAATTTCAAAAAATATTTTTTGCTTTATCTATTTAATAGAAAAAATTCGTTGTAAGATTAAGATTAATTTTAAGAATTACTTATTTAAACCAATCAAATATTTAATTTTTATAAATTTTATTTAACATTATTTGACTATTATTTATATTTTAAATAGTGATAATCAATCAAATTAATTGAATTTTTTTTTATTTTGCAAAATTTTGTTTGAAAAAAAAATAAATGTTGACATAAGAAAGAAAATATTTTACAAATCTTAATGATGTACATCAATTTCTATCACGATAAAAATAAATTTCAATTTTCTTTTATTTAAAGTTATTAAATTCTGATTTAACTTCTTACTCAAATATTCATGTCAATCTAAGGTAAAATTATTTATTTAATTAAAACAATCAAATCTCTTTAGTTTGATTTTTAACCTCATTTATTAATGATGCTTTTTTAATAAACAACTAATTTAATTTATAATAAATTTTGGTTGGTTTACTTGATATTATTTTGGCTTTCTCATTCTTACATTTTTATTTATACTTTTCAAAATTAATTTTAATAAGTATTTTTTTCTCATTCTTAAAAATCTTTCTTTATTTAACATTTATTCTTTAATTTTTTAAAAGAAACAAGGGTATAGATGAAATGAAAGTAGAAATATTAGCATCTGAGTTAGAAAAGTGCTCTAAACTCTAAACTTTGACTCTTCTACTTGAGTAAAAATAGTGTTTAAAAATTTAATAAGCATTTTGGAATGAATAATATAGATTTAATTTATTCACAGACAAACTAATTTGGGTTGGTTTAGATGATATTAACTATGCTCTCTTACCTATTCATTCATTTTTATTTGTTTTTGCTTATTTAATACAAATTTTTAAGTTTTTCACAATCATCTTTAAAATATTTCTTTATTCAATATTTATTTTTATAATTTTTGAAAAGGTAAAATATTATTGGCAAGATAGGTGCTTAAAAATTAGGATCTGGGTTGGAAAAATACTCTAATCTCTAAACTTTGACTCTTTACCTTGAGTAATAATTAGATTTCAATATTTAATAACCATTTTGGAATGAATAAAAAAAAGATTTAATTTATCACAGGTATACTAGTTGGGGTTTGTTTAGTTGATATTAGCTTGGCTCATTCGCTCTCTAATTCATCAATTTTTATTTTTTGTTTTCATATATAATTCAAATTTTTATGTTATTCTCATTCTTTAAAATTTTTTTATCCAATATTTATTTTTATAATTTTTTAAAAGTAATAATCTAATTGGTGATTTGGGCTCATCATAATTAGGATCTAGTATAGCAAAATGCTCTAATCTTTAAACTTTGACTCTTTCCTTCTAGAGCGACATAGATGATGACTATGTTAAGTTGGTTTACTTTATATTTGTTTGGCTGCCTGCTTATTTATTTATTAATTTTTATTTGTTGTTTTCATATTTATTTCAAATTTTGATGTTTTTATATCTTTCAAATATTTTTTTCAATATCTATTTTTTAATTTTTAAAAAGCTGGAATAATATTAGTGAATTGGGAGCATAAAAATTAGGATCTGAGTTAGCAAAATGCTCTAATCTCTAAATTTTGAATCTTGACATTAGGTAAAAATAATGTTTCAATATTTAACAATCATTTTGAAATGAATAAAGCCGATTTAATTTATCAGTTTGGGTTGGTTTCATTGATATTAGATTGGCTCTTTCCCACATTTGTTGATTCATTTTTATTTGTTTTTTTCATAATGAATACACATTTTTAAGATATTCTCATTCTCTATTTATTCAATATTTATTTTTAAAAAGGTGGAATAACCTTAATGTATTAGGTGCATAAAAATTAGCATTTGAGTTAGTAAAATGCCCTAATCTCTAAGCTTTGACTCTTCAGGTTTAGTAAAAATTGTGTTTCAATATTTGATAACCATTTTTGAAAACAAAAAAAGAATTTAATTGATGAGCAACTAAATGACTAACTGACTAGCTTAAAGATTAGGGTTGGTTTATTTTGCTTTTGTTTAGGTTGGGTTGGGTTGCTCATTCATTCATTCATTCATTCTGATTTGTTTTTTCATATTAATCATTTTTTTAAATTATTCTTCTTAGATATTTATTTTTTTATTTTAAAAAGATGTAGCTTAACTCCTAATTTGACTGGACAAGAAAGATTAAGATAAATACTTAGAAGAGCAAAAAGACTAGTCATTATATAGATATGATTAATTTTCATAAAATGACAGAGAGACAGGTATTACTTATTTTTTAATGGTCTAATTATTATTAAATATTAAATAATTTATTAAAAATAGTGTTTGTAAAATTGCCATTTATTTAAACTAAAATAAGAAGCTAAAAATAAATAAAAATTTTGTTTAAATATTAATGCTTACTTATTTATCTATCTTAACTGTATTCCTTTAGAAAAAAATATATTACCGTAAATCCATTCTCACCAACACCCTCCCCAAACTCATAGGAAATAAAAAGTAATTTTAATATAGATAGGCTGAAATTAATAACATTATTTAGACAAGTGATTAAAATAAAAAATTTACATTAGTTATTTTATCTTACAACATCTAAAAATATTTTTTTTTTAATAAAAAAAACTCTTTAAAAAAATGATTTCTAAATTTAAAATATTTTTATTAAGATTTTATTCTGATTTCCGCATTTGTTTGATACTTTTTGTTATTTGAAAACGTTTGGTATTAATCAGTTAGTATTATGGCTTATTTTGAGAAGTATTAATCCAAGCTTTAACTTTTTTAATAATGTAAAGATAATAAATTAGAAAATAAATAAAAAAGGGTTAAAACCAGTTGATAAATAATGATGAACATATATTATCTTTATTTTTAAGTGATATAAAAACAAAACCAAAAATTGTTATGTTTATATAGGTATTATAAAAAGGTTATTATTATTTTGATTGAGAAACGATTCAAATCAAAATTTTTAATATTAAATTAAACAAGGAAAATTAGATTTAATGGTCATAAAGTTTAAAAAAATAACTCACAAGTAAGAAATGAGAAAACACAAACATAGTAAATGAAAAAGAATATTGTTACTATTAATAGATAAGAATAAAACTATTTTATATTCAAAAAAGAGGAATATCAAAAATACAAGCTATTGCAATATTTTTATAGACAGATAGATATACATATGTTGATGACATAGAATTTTTACAATTAATTTGAGGAGCGAGTCAAATCAAAAAGTTGGCTTTTTTAGAATTAAGATAAAAATTAGATTTGATAGTAATATAGCAGATAGGAAAAAATGCAATTCTTATTAATAGAAGAGTGTAATAAATAAATACAAGCCCAAATAACAAATATTGATAATATTAAAGTTCTTTAATTATTTTGGGAAGCGAGTCAAATCAAAATTTTTATTTTATAGAAATAAAGTAATAGATAAATTATATTTGATGGTAATTAGTTAATTAAGTATATAATACTAATAATTGACAAACAAAAAATGAGAAAGTAAGTAAGTAAATGAAAAAGAATAAAAACTGATTGATTAGTAGATGAGAAGACATAAAACTAGTTAATTAGCAGATTAGAATAAAACTATTTTATTTTAAATTTTCATTTAAATTCAAGCTAAAAAATATTTTAATAGATATGTTGATAATATTTTTACGATTATTTTGAGAAGCGAGTCAGAGTTTTTGAAAAACAAAGGAATAGAAAAATTAGATTAGATTAGATTAGATTAGGTTGTAAAATAAAGTTTATAATAATAACCACAACAAACAATCCAACTAACAAACAAAAAATGAGTATGTACTTAAATGAAAAAGAATAAAAACAGAATAATAGATTAGAATAAACTATTTTATTTTTATATTATAATCCAAAAAATACAATCCAAAATAATATTTCCTTGACTTTGTTGATAGTATAAAATTTTTATAATATTTTGAGAAGCGAGTCAAATCAAAATGTTGAATTTTTTAGAAATAAAGTAATAGAAAAATTAGAATAAATTATCTTATTATAACCTAAAAATAATAATGAGTAAATAAATAAATAATAAAAGACAAAAACAAGTGAGTAGATAAGAATAAAACTGTTTTATTTAACTACAAAAGTGGTTAAAATTTCAAGAGAAAAAAAGATATTTACTATAGATTGCAATGAATATTCAGTGAAATCATTTTAAGTAAAACAGAGCAACTTAAAAATAGAAATTGATTTATAATTTTATTAAATATTCTTAATAAAAATTATAAATATTGATTTTTTTAAAATAAAGTAACAGAAAAATTAGAATAAATTCTCTTATAATAACCTAAAAATTATAATTGAGTAAATAAATGGTAAAGGAAAAAAACTAGTTGTAGACAAGAATAAAACTATTTTGTTTAACTACAAAAGTGGCCAAAATTTCAAGACAAAAAAATATATTTATGATTGATTACATTTAATATTCGGTGAAATCAGTTTAAGGATACTTAAAATAGGAATTTTTCTAATTTTTTTAAATATTCTAAACAAAAATTATTTGCTTTTAAATATCTAAGAAATATATCCTAATATTTTAATAATTTAATAAAATCAAAAAAAACTAAACAAAATAAAGAAAATGAATAGCTAAAACACACTAATAAGTAAGTATTTAACTGAAATTAATGAAATGCTATCTTAGTATTAAGACCAGCCTTGTTCTATGATGCCATCTGATTTAGAAATATACATATTTGCTTAGTTAAAGGATAAGTCTAGATTAAGTTCCTACTTAGAAGATAGAAAGTTAAAATCAAATAAATTACAAATTTAAATTGGTGATGATCAAATGAGCTAAATGTAATTTGTATAAATAATACCTCAAAAAATAGGTTCAATCTTTGAAGAGCAAGTGAATTTCATATCTGAGGCTACTTCTGATTTAGACTGGAGAGTATTTTAGAAACAAAGAGATTCTATAAATTGCTTAAATTTGAAGAACAAAAAAGAAAATGAAGAAGATTCTTTAAAATCTTTTGCTTAAGTCATCACTATTATTAAAATTCTAGAAAAAGTTAAATTCTTAAGTTTCTTTGTGTCAAATGATAAGCTTTCAGAAGACGAATAGAAGAAATTCATTTAACTTTTTTGTTAAAAAAGAGAATTTTAATCATAATTATCATCTGAAAGCATGTTTGTGAGAGATTCTCTATCAACACCTGATAGTGGGAATGACTAAATTACTTTAAAAAATGTAGAAGAAGAATAATAAGAATTGACAAAGGATGAATTAATCAATACTTCTGATGGGTAGAGTAGAACTCTATTAATTAATTTTTCTTTTGATGGAGAAGAAAAGAATAGATTAATAGAATTGCTTAGCTTTTCTAATGGTTAATCAGAATTCAGTAGGAGGTTTTGGAGTTGCTGCCTTTTCTATTTTACATAAACAGTGCTTTATAAATTCTTTAGTAGTTTAAAGCAATTCAAAGAAGAAATAATAATTTTAATAAGTTAATAAGAATTTATTTAGGTTGAACAGATATTGAAATAACTCAAAGCTTTGGTTGAGAAAATCAAAATTAAATTCATATCAAAATAGTTCCATGATATTTTGATACTTTTGACAAATGAAAGTCTTTACACTAAATACAAAAGTGTCCTTAAAGAATTCTAAAGTGGAAGTTACAGCTTAACAGAAGAAGAAAATGTCATTTTGCAAACTTTCTAATACTTTAAGTGGATGGAGACGTTAAGAGAAGAATATTATTCATCTGAGCAAATACCTTTTGCAACATTTAGATCTGTTTATACTGAATTTCTACAAGTCTTGAATTGTTTATAAATTGAAAAGAAAAATAAATTCATTTATTTCTTCTAAACTTCATGCTTAATCTATAAATTGGATATTTGCATTTCTTAATACAATTTATTTTTACTTAGAGAGATTCAAGCTTCAACTTGTGAATTGACATCAGAAATTTAATTAAATTATCTAAGCAAAAATGAGATATACTCCAATAGGATAAAAAGAATTGTTGAAGAACTAAAACTTATTTAATTTGAGTAATCCTTGATTAACATAGAATACTTGGAAATGATAATTCAATATGCTCGTTTGCATAACCAAACAGAAATAAAAGTATTTTATGAGGAATATATCTCAAATTTAAAATAGAAAGTTTAATAATACATACAATTTTTGAATGAATACAGTGTAGGAGGTGATGTTAAAAAAGACCTCTACATTCATATTATCATGAATTTATGTTAAATATTCGAAAGCAAAACACTTTCTTGCAAAGATTTAGTTCAATAGTTTGATTGCTATGAGATCCTTTTAGAAAAGCTTGTTGAATTCATATCTTAATTGTATTTTTAGAAGAAAGTTGTCAAGGTAGATTTGCTTATTTTACTAATAAAATTAGCAAAAACAACTAATAGATTTACTTTGAGTATAAGAAGGTAACAGTTTGAAGTATATTATAAATATGAAGAAAAAATAATCGCAATCTGCTCATTTAACTTGAAATAAATTTATTCACTTTGGGAAATCATTTTCGATCTTGATGAAACTAAATTCTTTAGTTTTTACATGGAAAATATAGAAAATATAAATCTATACATTCTCTTTATTGATTTAATTATTGAGAATGCTTCTCTTTAAATTGACCAAACAAAAGTTATTAACTTAAAGTAGTGGCGCTTAAAATTGAATTAATTTATCACAAAACTTGCTCTCTCTTGTCAAAGTTATTTCAATTAGTTTTCATAAAATCTTTCAAATTTAACCAATGAAACAATAGAAAAAGTTTGTCTTTACAGATAATTCTTCAAAAATATAGTCTAGGTGCTATTGATAATTGAGTAAGACATAACCTTGATAAATATAATTGTCAATTTAATTGATTATAGAATCCATAATTTTTTCAAATTCTTGATAGAAAAAACAAAAATTGAAATAAATCTTAAATCATTAAAAGAAAATTCAAATAAAATTCTTTAAACTCTTGCAAACCATTCAGAATTCAAACATTTCACAAATTTACATTTTCTATTTCAAGACTAAATAATTTCATAAGTTTAATGGTATGAAAATTATAACATTTTAAATAGCTACTATGAATATATTCAGATAGAAGAATGTATTAAAAATGAGGATTCTGCTCAATAAATACATTAGAATACCTTCAAAGAGTTCTGCCAGCAATATGAAAAAATAATTATCCAAAGAGATACTTGCAACATGAGCTTTTAAGAGAAGATTTTTAGCTGTTTGAAACCTTAAAATTACATAAATATATTAAAGATATTTATGCTAAACAAGGTTTATGTTAACATAATAATAATTGTAATAGCTATGATTTATGCTCCAATTTATATTTAGAAATTATAATATAATGCTTAAAATTTTTAATAACAAAAGTATTACAATTTTTAAGATGAATACAAGCAAAAATAGTCTTATAGAGATTAATTTGGTAATCCGTTATCTTCTTCATTTGATTTAGCTAAAGATCATCAATTCAACGAATTCTCTCTAATAATAGGAATGTTTTATGCATTTGATTTAGAAAGTTATGTTATTCCAGCAATCAAAGAAAAAGGAATTAAAAATTATAAAATTGTCTTAGACGAGTAGTAATTTATAAATGAATTACCTTCATTTGATTAAGCTTGGATAATAAGTGGAACAGTTTTTGCAAATCGACAAACAAAAATCTCTGATTTTACTTAATCAGTCTAAATTCACTTGAGAAAACAAAAAGGTTTAGCATTATGGGCAGATAATGATCCATACTATTTTCATGCCAATATCATATTAAATTAAATTGATTTAGGATATGAAAATTAAATTCCAATAAAAATGTAACTTAAAGGCTACTACTCTGGAGAACAAATTTTGAATAAAGGAAGTAATAATCAAATTTAACAATTCGGGCCTCACCTCATAACTACAGGATTGGAAAATCTATATGAAGGAAATACTATATGTGCACCAAAAATTACAAGTAAAACAAACCCTCTTAACTATGGAGATTTAGAAATTATTGGAACCAGTAGTGATAACTTACCTTGCTTCATGGCTTTACCTGGAAAAAGTCAAAGAGGAAGAATTGTCATCGACTGTGGATTTACAAAATTATTCAATGATTTTTGGAATAAAACTGCTGGAACTTAGAGGTATGTAAAAAATCTTTATGCGTGGCTTTTTTGGATAGAAAAACCCTCAAAATGAAATAAAAATATACTGTAATGTCTTGAGTATTCATTCATTCCTCTTCATTCTCAATAATTTTGACTAGAAGTGAGTTTTTGGAAAAAAAAAATACAGAATCCTCATATTCCGTTTCATCACTTTTGTTGACAGGAATTATGGTAATTATAGATAAAATTACATATATCTTCATATTTACTATAATATTATTTTTCTGTAATTGCTTTTTATATTTTGTTAAAAATACTTTTAAACTTGAAATAAAGATAAAATATTTTTAATTGTCTAAATTTCACTAAAAATTCTATTGAATTTCAATAATAAAAAACCAATATGTATGATGATCAAAGCAAATGATTTTTTGTTTTAATTAAGTTGAAATTTATTATTATTTTTCAAAAAAATATAATAATCATTAGATTATTGAGAAGATAGTCAGTAATGGATATTCTTCAATTTATAAATAGTAATTATTTCAACATAAATACGATAAAGCAATTAATTTTTTTGATTTTACTAGTTTATATAGTTGTCCTTTTCTGCCCATATGACTAATCTAATTCCCACTTTTAACAATTATAAGAATAAATGATAAATATTGAATAAAAAAATATATAAAAGAATGAGAAAAACATAAATATTTTAATTAAATCTGAAAACAAACAAACAACAAATAATAGTTAATTAATTAGCCAAACAAATAACAAGTAAATCTACCAAATAAGTCAACAGCTAATTCATTAAAGTTTTTATTTATTCAGTCAAAAATGTATAATTAATTTCAAAACAGTATTTACTAGAGGTGAACAGCCAATGTTTTAAGATTAGAGAATTTCACAGCCTAATGCTAGTCCTTATCCTCCTACATCGCTAATAATATTATACCTTGGAAAAAATGATAAAAATAAAAATTCAAAAGAGGAAAATAAAAAATCAAAATTTAAATAACAAAAAACAAAATCTCCTACCTTTTATTTTTCGGGAGTTATTTCTTCATCTTTGTACAATTCATAATTTATTTATGCTTTCCTTTTATTATTTATTTTCTTAAAATTATAATTTGTTAGCTTAAATTAATTTTAAAATGATTTTAACTCACAGGAAACTTCGTGAATGAATTATTCATTAAAAATAAATCTTCGAAAAATTAATATAGAAGTAATTATGATAGATAATCACTAACAATATTTTATAAATATTTGACTTATTATATTAGTTTTAAAGTAATTTTTTTCAAAAAACAAGTTTATATATAGTACCCTAAGGTACTGCCTACTCGGCTACATACAGTATTACAGTTTACAGTTAATATTTTATTTTTTTTTTTTTTCTTAAACAAGTTTATAAATAAAATATAAAATTCATAAACTTATTTAAGCATCATAAATATTTTTCTTTTTATTAAGAATTAAGTAATTCAATCATGATAATTCAATTTAACTAATTATTTTGCTTTTTATAGAGCCTGTTTTAATCGTTATCTACCCATTTCATCAACATTATTGTACCTTTTAACAAAGATAAACATTGAATAAAGAAATGTTTCAATAATAATTTAAATTACTATGGTAAATAAATTAGAAAATAAAAAATAGAAATCATTAAATTGTTAGGAAAAACCAAAACTAATGAGTTTTTTACTAATTAAAATCTTTATTAATTAAAAAATACATATGACTAATTTTGAAAAAAATATTATTACGAGATATTAAGATTCAAAATTTTGATATTAGAGCATTTTGCTAAGCTTTTTACTAATTCTTATGAGCCTATTTCACCAATATTATTCCACCTTTTAAACAATATTGAATTAAGAAATATTTAAGAATGAAAAATATAAAGATGAGTTGGTAAAAAATAAAAATTAACCAGTTGAATATCAAGTTAACTCATCTATTAGACTCATAAATTTAAGTCTTTCTTAAAATGCACAATTTGTATTAAATAAATCTTTTTACTAGAGTTAAATAAATAAAGTTTAGATATTAGAGCATTTAGCTAACTCAGATCCTAATCCTTATGCACCTGTTTGGCCAATATTATTTTATCTTTTTAGAAATAAAAAAATAAAATTTTATTAAAAAAATATTTTTAGAATGAGAAAAAAATAATAATATGAATTAAATTTAACAAAAAAGAAAAAATAAACAGGCCCTATTTCAAATAAACCCAAATAAATAGAACGAACAATCACATCTAATTCTTTATGTTGTTAAAGAGTATTTCTGTTTAGTCTTATTTTAGCATGTTTTTAACTAAAGGAATCTAATATGATCACAAATGAATGCCTTTATTTATTAAAAAATGCATATTTAATATTGAATCACTATTTACTAAAGCAAAAGAATCAATTTTTAGATTTTAAAGCATTTTGTTAAACCAGAAAACAGACTTTACGAACCTACTTGACCAATTTTATTCTTGCTTTTAAAATTATAAAAAAAATATTGAATGAAAAAATCAGTTGAATAATAAAAAGATAAAAATTTGAAATTAACAAATAAATTTATGAAAAAGAAGAATGTCAACAAGGCATAAATTAGTCAATGCTCATAATTTACAATCTTTCTATATTCAAAAATGTGTAATTAATATTCAGAGAATATTTTTACCCAATGTTCAGTCTCAAAGTTTAAAGGTGAGAAGATTTTGCTAGGCCAGATCCTAATCCTACTGCACCCAGTTCACCAATATTATTACTACTTTGTAAGAGTTTTTTAAAAATAAAGTATTGAATAATGTATTATTTATTGAAGAAGAAAGCGAATTAAATTTTAAAAAAATAAAAGATCCTAACAAATATCTAGTAATCCAAACAAAATTAGTCAGTTTTTAATTAAATTTTTATTTTTTCAGAAATGCATAAATAAATAAATAATGAAGATTAAAAATAATTTTACTCAAGGTCAAGAGTCATATATTTGAGATTTGTACATACTACTAAGACTGATGCTAATTCTTAGGTACCCAAATCACCAATATTATTTTTTCTTTTAATAATTGATTTGAGTTAAGATTAGAGAGATTGCTAAAAACAAAAATATGGATAATTTTAAATAATAAAACTAAATATCAATTCAACCCAAATTTGTCTTATCAAAAATAAAAGTCTTTATTTATTAAAAAAAATATAATTAATATTGAAACACTGTTTTTACGACAGGTTAAGATTCAAAGTTTAGAGGTTTGTGCATTTTGCAAAACTAGATGCTAACTCTTAGGTATCTATCTCATTAATATTACTTCCACTTTTTAAAAATGATAAAAATATATATTGAAAAAAATGAGTAAAAGAAATAGTTAATTGAACCAAACTAAATCAAATTCTCTTAAATTAAGGTCTCGATTTATTGAAAAATAAATAAATGATTTTTAAACAGAATCTTTGCTCAAGACAAAGAGTTTTAAATAAATAATTAGGCTATCTAAACAAAGATTTTTTATTTTACCTTAAGCTAAAATGAATCCACAAATAAGAATTCAAATCAGATTCTCTTTGTAACTATTAACAGATAAATATTAAAATATAATTCAAAGTGTTAAAAAATTTGTGTACATCACTGATATTTGTAAAACACTTTTAATTATTTATTAACATTTTTTTATTTTTTTAAAGATTATTTAGAAATAGTATTGAATTTAATTAATTAATCATTAATAGGAAAAATTTCATTGCTTTTTTACAACAAAATTATGAAAACTGTAAAATCAATTAATATTTAGAATACACACTTAATCATAAACATGGAGATATGGAGATGACTAGATTGACCCAACAGTAAAAATAATTAAGGAAAATAGTAAAAAATAGAAGTTTGTTTGCCAATCAACCCTAACTTATAACAAGCAAAAGAGTAATAATTAAACAAGTTTGAAGAATAATGATTTTCCAACCATTATAGATGTGCAACCTTTTCTTCAGTACAATATTAAATTTTTTCATAACTGTTTTCATTCATTTTTTAGAATTGGTTAAATAATTTTTAAGTATATAATTTCTAATGTGTGTGTTTGAGGATATTTAATTTTTACTCAGTAGATTCAGTATCTATCTTTGGTTAAAAATTTTATTTTTTACTCTCTAAATAACAGGAATAGAGATGAAGAGAAAGAAAGTGAATAAAAGACAGCCAATAGCAACAGAAACAGCAATTCTTACTAAACTTAGATTCTAAGAAAGAGATTATATTCCATCTATAAAAAGATTATTTAATTCTCTCATGACAAACATTAAGTAAGTTGATATTGTTTATATTTGATACATTTATGAATTCACAGATTACTTATAGGGAAAATTTATCTAACTGGAAGATATATTTTATGAGTAAGAAATCATTTCAGTTAAGAGGCGTTCCATAACTATATTTATTCCTTCATTGAATAAACCATTTAAAAAATCATTACATTCAGTTTAATTTACACTTTAAGGCTGTTTTTAATATATTTCAGAGCAAAAATTAGGGTTCTTAGAAAAATATTAATCAAACTAGCTCTAGTAAACAGATGGGAGATTTCTGTAATTACTATAATGAATATGTGTAAAGTTATCAATTAAATCATACATATTATTAACATTTTACTTAAAATAATCAAGTGGTTGATAAATCTATCTTACTCCAATGTAATCACTAGCTATTGTTTAACTTTTTAAGCAATTATATAATAGTATTAAATCTGGTTCAAGTTTTACACTGTATGTTAATTCTTAGTAAAATAATTTCAATAGATTTGTGAAATTTTATATTAAGTATGTATCAACAATAACATAGACTGAAAAAAATAATAGTAAAAATAAGGAAGGTATTATTATTTGAATGTTTAAAAGACTATATTTCATTTTTCTAAATTTTTAGTTTGTGACACCTCTCAAACTAAATTTTGCTTCATTGGCAGAATTTTAATTGATTTTATTTGAAATATTTGACTAAATTTTTGAGTTAAGGGATTCAATATTATTCTAAGACTCTTAATTCGATGAATTTTATTTATTTAAATAATTCTACTAATCAGAAGTATTTAATAAAATATCTCTATTTTCATTTTATTCTTCTTACATTTCCTCTGAATCATCTTCATCTTACTTTATACTTCTACCTAAAAACTATTCACATTTGTTTACTTGATTTCTGATTTAAGAAAATGGTATGGTAGTTAGTATAGAAGGTACTTCATAATAATAAAGTAGAGTTTTTAGGTAAAAAACAATAAGTAGACCTATATAAGCTATAATGTAAATAAATCCAATAAAAAGCATATTTTCAGAATAGATTTATATTTAATCTAAGTAACCTGATATTTCTTATTCTTATAAATCTCTGTATTGAATTATTTGATTCAGCAACTGATTAGAAAAGTTTTCTAGATTTACTAAGATATCGTTATTTCTATAATTAAATTATCCAAGTGGAACTTTCTATTTTTAAAATAATTTTATTTAAACAGTATTTAATAATCCTCTTATTTCTTTTATCAAATTCTCTTTTATTTTTTTTTTGTTTTATCGAAATAACGAAATAACGAAAAATATTTTTTAACAAATATTATGAAAAATTTTATTTGTTTTTTTCAGTAAAAATAAAAAAATACCTTGAAATGAGTAACTTTAGCTAGAACCTATTGAGATGCTTGGTAAAGATTGTTTGGGTATATAAAAGTTTTTATGTTTTAGAAATGAATTAATAATTTGATGTTTCTGTTGTTTATAAATAAATCTTCCATTTCTTGTGTTACACCAACTTAATTCAAATAAATTTGTGTAAGTTATTCCTCTAAAGCAAATTGATATGTAGTTTCTAATTTCAGATGTTATTAAAATAAAAAGTTGGCAGTTTCTTAATTCAAATTTTCGTAATTATAATAAACCCTTTTGTCTATTGCAAACATTATAAATACTCCCTCTATTAGATGCTAAGTATTAGCAAATAGCAAGTTTGTAGTATTAAACATTTTAAATCTTGTTATTGTATCTTCAACTTGTTATGAATAGAGTACTTTTGATAAAATGATATAAACTATTTAGAAAACTAAAAACAGAAACAAAAACAAATCCTTATAAATAAAAAATCTATTGTTAGAGTTAAAGTTTTCATCCTTCAAAAATGATTTTATGTTCTTTTTTGAACTAACAAACTAATTTATTAAAAAATTAAATCAAATTATAATTAATATTTTTAATGGGTATGATTTTCTCTTTATTTTAAGATAAGATAAATTTTTTATATAATCTAGATGTTTTGGATGCTACCTGTCTTTTTACTGAAATTAAATTTTATGCATTACCGATAAAAATTTTTTGGAATAATAAAAAATGATATTTTTAATTTACCTCGTCTAATTCTTTTTTATATTCATCTTCATAATTTTCATCTTCTTAATTTTGCAAATCATTTTATAAGCTTTCAATTAAGTTTTACTCATCGTTGGTTATTTTAGGATCAACAATCAAGTTTTTATCTAATCTTAAAGTTTTGATATTTTCTCCATAATTTTTATCTAATTTTGAGTGATGATTATGATCAATTATTTTATTGTTTTGATTTATTTTGTCTTTGTCATTTACTAACTATTAAATGTGATTTTAAAATTCCTCTTAACATTTAACAATTTCATTAGCTTTTAAATACACCTCAGGAAATTCATTTTTACTTCCTTGCTTTTCTTTGCTAAGTTTTTTTTATGATTTTGATGAGAGTTTGCTTCTGTTATTATTGCTATGAATAGATTGCATAACAATTAAACTTCTAAGGATAGTTTAAACTTCATCATCTACTTACTAAGGTTTATGTTTTTAACTTTTACTATAATAAATAATATCTTTAACTCTTTCTTCATTATTTCTTTCTTAGGTATAAATAAAAGGATGCATATTAGATTCATTTTAAATTGTATCATATTTATTCTACATAACATTTGACTATCTTTACTAAGATGAGAAAAACTTGAGACTTTATTTTTTTTTTAATTATTGAGAATTATCAGCTTGATTATTTTATGCTTAAAGATTTACCATTACACCTAAAAAAGAATTTGTTCTCATATCAAAAAGTATTTCTATTTGTTAGCATTTTTAATTAAAATTAAAACCATTTGGTAATAACGACTGCTCAAGAGTGTTCATATTCTAACTGAAAACAGAATTTTCTTCCTTATTATTATTATTATTATTTTCATGAATATTTTCTTCTACATTATGTTAATTTAATGTCTCATCTTAAATAGAATCATTATATGATTTAGATTAAAAACAAGTAATTCTTTTAAATCTTTTATTTTTATCTATTATTTCACTTCTTAGTTCTGATAATCTAATTATATACCCTTATTATCCCACATTCATAAATGTTATTTATTAAACATTTACCAAAACCCTTGATTCCTACATCATTTTTGTCTTATAAGTTTTAATAACTAATTCAATTCCACGTTTGTTCTAAAAATCAAGAATGTGCTCCCAAAAGTTTGGAATTAATTTTTCAATAAACATACCTTATTTAACTTTTTTCATATCTATATTAAACATAGGGATAGCGCTTGGAGAAATACTCTCAATCTATCCATTAATTTATGTAATTATAAAAGCTGAATACTCATAAAGTAAATTTTATGGTACTATTGAAGCTTAAAAAAGTAGCCCTTAAATATGAGAAGGAATGGTTTTTATAGTTAGCTTAATAGGTATTGAATACTCTTGCTTACTCTTAATGAACAGATCTCTTTGCAATCCTTTGTATTTTAAATAAATGATTACTCACTAATAAATAGTCATTTTAATTTATCAATAATCCTCTCAAAATTTGTCTAGAAATGTTTTATTTGCTGTAAATATTTTTATTTAATATTTATTTAATTTTTTTTTTTTTTTGACAAACGTTTTGTTTCAATATTGAATGAGAATATTATCAAAATATAAAAATGTTACTGTAAAATAATTTTTTTTGTCAATCCTTTATTAAATTAAGCTTATTAATTATGTAATACCTTTTTGAAAATTTATTTTTTAAATTAATAAGATCCAGTTTTAGCATCCCCTTCCCCATTTTATAATTTTTTTTAACTTAACTAACAAAAATATTTAAAATGATTTTTTATATTATTTATTTACCTAATATTTTACTGTATCCAGTGGCAAGATATGATTCAATAAATTAATTATGATGCTATTACCATATGTTAGGGATTAGAAAGGACATGTTTTTAGATAATACTTAAGATTTAACATAACCAATAATTTTAAGCATCTCAAGATTAATTTCTGTAATATTTGAGAAATTTTCTTCTGATGAACTTATAACTATGTTTCCATGAGTGTAGAGATTTTATTCCTCTATGATTACTTCTTTTTATATGTTTTCTGCAGATTATTAATTTTAAATTGTATTTAATCCTTGTAAAAATTGATAATTTTGATTATTTTCTAAAATGTTTAATTAGAATACTTTGTAGGCATGAAAGGTAGATTAATTAATTTGATTATTTTAAAAGAGATTTTCAAATTAGTTTTGAATGTTTTCTATTTATTCTAAAGCTTACTTACCATTCATAATTAAGTTTTTAGCTGATGGTTTGGGCTCAAGCAATTCTGACCAAAAATTAAGTAGATTTTTAACTGTTTAATTAATCATTTTTTTAAATTTGATTGAGTATTCATCTGTTGTTAGCTCTGATGAAAAATCTAATTCTAATAATTTTAATGTTTATTAAAAATGTTTAATTGAAATGAAAAAGAAATTTACTTTGATAGTTTCCCTAATTTTAATTTTAGAGTTGCATGATAATTTTTTTCAATCTGTAAACAGTAAATTCTTCTTCTAAAGATGGCTAATTAAGCATCAAGAAAGATAATTATATATAAGCTTAATCTTTATTTTAAACAGTTTAAAGCAAGAAAAGTGCATAAAGTAGTCTTATTTTATTAGAGCCTCCAAATTTTAAAATATTATCATTAAAAACTGTAAAAATAACAAATATACTCATTATTAAATCTTCATTATTTGTTTAATTAACAAGCATTCTGTTAAATTTTTATATTCGATTAGAATTTGATCTTGAAGGACATGATGGTATATTGCAATCATTTCTGTGTCTATTAAGATAACCATCTATCTTTATAGAGTATTAATCATATTTAGAAAGAGCATAACATAAAAATCTTAGTTACTTGAAAGCGTCTTCAACAAATTTGTAATTGTAAGAATTATCTGAGCATATTGAACTAGTAATAGGTTCATAATATATATTATAAATAGTTAAGAATACAATTCCTACTATGTAAAAAAATGCCACAATAGTGCTTCCTGAGAAGAAATAATCATAAACTCCAATAATTGATGTCCAAAAAATAATTAGAGCTTGCTCATACTTTAAAAAAGACATTAATTTATAATTATGTAACATATTATCATTGAGAAGTTTAGTTAATCTAAACGACCAAGCTGTTGTAGTAATTATTTTTATTATTTTGTATTAATCCTCAAACAAGAAAGTATTAATAAAACACAAAGTGGAGACAAAGTATTAGCTATGAAGCTCATAACTTCCATTAAATTTTGAGCTTTTAAAAGTACTATCAAGTCTTGTATCAAAGCACATAATGTTAATGTATCTACAAAAGAAATGCATAAGCAGCATGCAAGATATAGATATAATAAAATTTGGTATTTTCAAAGTAGAAAAACAATCTTCTTTTGTGATAACATTAAAGTCGTTATCTTATGATTGTTAAGATGAATATTAATTATTTATATTTTTTTGGCATTTCATAGTAGAGGCAAATAGTTCTAAAAAAGGTATGTAGAGAATTTATGTAGTAGCACTTACCAAAAAGCTGAAAGATGAAAATAAGATTTTTTCAAAAATCTTAAGTTTTTAGCTAATTTGTTCATTATGTTAGACTAGAAATGAAGCAGATACAAATGACAGAATAAGTATAATAATAAAAGAAGAACAAAAATATAATAGCACATAATAGGAAGAGGACGATTCATTATTCATCAAAAAAGGTACAAATAGAAAGACTTTCATGATATCCATAATTTTGTTTGTTAAAATGCAGTTACTCATCCAAGGCTATTCCATTAATCCTATCAACTAGAATGTTTGTACCAATAAAAATATTAATTCAATAGATAAAATATTATGATGGAAATCAATTATCTTATCAATCATGTAAAATATTTTGTATTTAAATTTTTGAGAGAGCTATTTTTCAAGATCAGTTTAATCTATATCACTTTTTATTTCCATTTAATTTTTCAATGTCTTACTATGTTCTTGAATTCACAATACTTGCTGTTTACTTCTACTTTTGATTAAGCTTTTTTTTTGTTTCAAAAAAAATAAAATAAACACAATTAATATATAACAAACACTCTAATATCTAAAATAATTTGTTAAATAGTTATTTCACTAAATGAATATATTGATTTATAAAAATTTTTATGCTTCAGATAATTTATTTCATTTATTTTTTATCATTTTTAGTGCAATTACTTATCATTTAAATTTTATCTTCTTCTTTTATTAATCAGTTTTTAACTTTTTTTATTTTCATTTCAACATTAAATATTTCCAACTCCTCTTTATTCTATTTAACAAAAATTAATTAATGAATTTACTAATTTCTTCATTCAAATTTAAATTTTTATTGAACTAAAATAATATATTATATTATATTAAACAACAAAAAATGCATATTTTGTTCGAATTACTATTCATCCTAATCCTTTTAAAAGAAGAATGAAAAATTTTAAATAAAATATTCAATTGTTTATAAAATATTTAAATAAAAATTTCATTCTTATGAAAATAATTAGTTGGGGTGAAAAACACTTTTAGATTTTTAAAAAATATGAAAATTAAAGGTCTCCTAACATAAAAAAAAGTTTACCTTAATGTATATTTATTCTATCCTTCCCTCTCTCATTTAAAATTTTTATAATATTTTTTAGATTTTAAATAAAAAATATTGAGATTGTTATTTATTATTTTTATAATTTGATTATTTCTAATAAATTTTGATCAAATTCATTAAATGTTCTTGCTTCGATTTTTATATTAAATAAGAATAAGAAACATACAAATAATATTTTTATAAACTATTTATTTCAATTTGATAAGCTATCTTGACTCATGTCTTTTAGTTTGCCTATTTATTACTTCATACTTTTATATTTTTCATCAATGAATAATTTTAAAAAGATTCAAAAAAAAAAAAATCAAGAAATAATTCTTTATGAATTTAGCAAAATCTGGTAAATTTATTTGTTATCTTTGTTTGAAAGAGTATAACATATTTTTTACTTAAATAAATTTAAAGTAATAAAGCAAGCCAGAAACTAGCTAAAAAACGCCCTTCTTTTTAATAATAGGAGTTGTTTTAATATTCAAAATTATAATATGTTTTATACAAAGAAAAAACAAATACTTTCATTAATTATTTTAGAAAGATAACTCAATAATAAATTAAATAATTATCTTGCTTAATTAATCAATATTTTTAAACATATCTTTCTTTAATAATAATTATTCAATTAAGAGAATGATCAAAAATTATTTTAGCAATTAAAAAATAACACCTAAATCTGATGGTGATTCTAACTATTTAATTTAGTTTGAACTTTTAATTCATTAAAAAAATAGATAATTAATTAAATGGTAAAAACTGCCAAAAAATGGCAAATTTCAATAATTTAATTTTTTTAAGAAAATAAATTAATTAGATGTTTTGATAATTGCTTAAAAAATTAAATTTGGATACAGAAAATAAAATAAGATCATTTTTTATTGTTGGACAAGTATTATTTTAATATATAATTTCTAATGTGTTTATTTTTAGTCATTAAGCTCAAAGGAATGATAGAGTAAATTTATCTTTAATTAAAGATATTCGATTTAATTTATTGGATCAAGGGAATAGAAATAAACAAGCAAACACTGAACAAAAGAGAACTTAAGGCTATAGAAATTGCTATTCTGATAACGTTTAGTGATTAGGAAAGGGATTCAGTTCCATTGATTAAAAGATCATTTAATTCTCTCATTATATACTTCATGTAAGTAGTAATTTATTGAACTTAATACATATCTTTGTTCACTGAATGTTTATAAGGTAATGTAATGTTCCCATCCAAGATAGTTTAAGAATAATAAATCATTTTTGTTATTAGATGCTCTAAGTTAATATTCATCCCTTAATTAAATTAGCCATCTATTAAATTGACACACTCAGTTTCATTTATGTAATATGGATATTTTTCTTATAATTGGCTGCAGATATTTGGATTTTCAGAAAAATATTCATCATACTAAATCTAGTAGGGACCTGGTAGATTGTTATAATTATTATAATGGGTGAAAGTATAATTGGAAACTAAATCATGCATTTTATTAATATTTTTTTAAAAATAAACTATTGGTTCATAGACCTACCTGACTCCAATATAATTGTTTGTTATTGTTTCACTTTTTAAACAGTTGTAAAGGAGCAAAAATTCTGGTTCAAGTTTTGCACTGTAAGTTAACTCTTAGTAAAAGCTTGATAATAAGTTAGTAAAATTTTAAGTGAAGTTGTTATCAACTAAAATAAACACTCCATAAAAGATTAATGAAAAGAAGAATGGTATAATTAATTTGAGATTAAATATACTGTATTTAATAGGTCTTACATTCTGGCTAGTTATTCCTCTTAAACTAAATACTTACTCAGAATTTTGTTGATCTTATATTTAGATATTAACATTTTGATTTTTTTAAATTTTAATTGTATTTTGAGTTCTTAGCTTATTGAAATTAGCAGCTACTGAAGGGGATTTTGATTCTGACATAAACTTACTAATATTGGATTATTAAGGATTTTTGTGTTCTTATATTTTAGGTTAGCTTAATTATTCATTAGCTTCTTCTTCTTTTATTTTTTATTGTTATACATCATTAGATACTAAGTCATCCTCATCTTCTTGTTATAGTGCATTGTTTTGTAATTGCTCATATATTTTTATTTAGCTTCTGATTTAAGAAAGAGGGATCGTTGTTAAGATTGAAGGGATTTCATAGTAGCAAAATAAAGTTTTTAAGTAAAGAGCAAAAAATATTATTAGATAAGCAAAAATAAACAATAGGCCAATAAATAAAATATTACTGTTGTATGTTTAAATTGAATCAATAAAACTAAATATCTCTTCTTCTTATAAATCTCTATATTAAATCATTTGATTTAGCATTTAATTTGAAAAATTCTCAAGGATTGTCAAAATATCATGGTTGTGATAGTCAAATTATCCAAGTGGTATTCTCTATTAATTTATAATAATTTTTTATTAAAAATGTTCTAAAAAAATTTAAAGAAAATTAAATTTATATATTTCAAATAAAGTAACCATTATTAACCTAAACATAACATCAAATAAAAATCATGAAAATCAATAATAATAAAATTTAAATGTGAGAGAGATATTTTGTGTGAAATATCTGATAGATGAAAAAAATTTGGAAAAAGGATGAATAAATACCTTGTAATGATAAACTTTTGCAAGAACTTATTGACTAGCCTGATAAAGGTTCACAGGATAAACAATCGGCTTTCTGTAAGAAAAATGAATGTTAATTATAATATTCCTTGAATTAATAAGCAGGTCATCCATTTATTATGTAACACCAACATTATTTAAGTATAGCTTTGTAAGTATTTCATCCAAACCAAATTAATACATTGTTTCTGATTCAAGATATTTTTAAAAGTAAAATTGAGATTATGATTAATCTAGGCTATCCATGTTATAATAGGCACCTTTATCTATTGCAAACATATTGAAAATCCCCTCTATCAAATGCTGAGTATTTGCATAGAACAAATGAGTAGCGTTATACATCTAGAACCTAGTTATTGTTTGATTTGCTTTTTACTCATAGAGTACCAAAGATAAACAGATATACACTATTTCAAACACTAAAAAAAGTAGCAAAATTATTTTTTTACAAGTAAAAAAACTACTGTTGTGATTAAAGCTAGTATCTTTCATAAAAGATTTAATATTCTTTTTTGAAAACACAATCTATTTTATTAAAAAAACAATTAATTTTTCGTTTTCTAAACAATTTTCAATAGAAATAAATTTAAATAAGAAAAATAAGAAAATGCATACCTCATCTATTTCTTTCTAAAAATCTCCTTCCATGCTTTCATCTAAAAGCATTTATTCATCATTTTCTATGTTTTAGTTAGAATTTTCACTATTTTATTCTTCACTCTCATTAATCATTTTAAGATCTATTAACTTATTTTGTTCTAATCTTAAAGTTTTAATGTTTTAACCATAATCTTTTTGAAGCTTTATATTTTCTGAATCATTTTAAGATTAATCTTGATCTTTATTTTGCTCATTAATTAATATGATTTTTTATGCATAATTTAAGTATTCTCTTTAAGCTTGCTCTATCTCAAATGATTTAATATAATCACTTGGAAGAATATTTTCACCATTTTTATCTGAGTCTTTGGACTTTTTCTAAGACTTTGATGATAGTTTATTTTTTTTACTACTTTTTTCATACTGCATCTTTATTAAGTTTTCTAAAATTTACTAAACTTCATTATCAACTAAATGAGGTTTTTATTTATTATTTTTATTATTTTCTAGGATATCCTTTACTCTTTCTTCTTGACCCCTTTGAAAAGAGTAAATATATGGATATAAAGATTATTTAGCTTAAAACTTTTCTTATTAAAAACTAAAACCTAATTATTAACTATTTTACTTTGGTGAAGCTTAAGAAAATATCGACTTTGCTTGTTTTTTTAAAATAATATCGTATTCTTATTCTTCATAATAATTTTGCTTTGCAACTGGAACCTAAACTGCCTAATACGACTTAGTTCTTAGATCATAAAATATTTCCAATTAACTAGTCAATTTTTTCAAAACTGACCTATTACTGTTATTAGATTAATTAAAAACTGAATTCTAATTACTTTACAGTACTAAATTCTCTCCTATAACAGTTTCTTCTTTAAACTCATCTTCTTGTTGGAATAACTTTTTCTCTTTTAATTTTTCTGATAATGTTTACTATTTTAAAACGTTTGAACTATCCATTCTACTCTTTTTGCTCATCAATGTTTATTAACTTTTAATCTCAGATTTAATCAACTTTATGCTTATTACGTACCCTTAAGAACCTAAATTCAAAAATTTTATCTACTAAACAGTTATCCTAACCTTAGATTCTTTCATCATTTTCACTTTATAAGTTTTAATCACCAAATCTTTTCCTTATTTGGACTAAAAATCTAAAATATATTCCCAAAAGCTAGGAATTATTTTCTCAATAAACATTCCTTACTTTATCTTTTTCATATCTATGTTGAAAATTGAAATTACACTAGGAGAAATAGTATCAATTTAACCATTTAATTAGGTTATTATAAATGCAGGGTAATCGTATAGTAAATTTTAAGCAACAATAGAAGCCTAAAATAGCAACCCTTGAGTATGAGAAGGAATAGGTTTAATATTTATTTTAATTGGAAGAGAATAGTCTTGTCGGTTCTTTATAAACAAGTCTCTCTATTACCCTTTTTTATTTAAATAAATGTTTAAATTTACCAATTTTCTCTATGAATTAACTTTATTAATACTACCATAAATATTACTTATTTAAAAATTTACTTCATTATCTTTTAATTTTTATAAAATATTAAAAAGAATTTAAATTATTCAATAAAAATTTTTTTTAGACTTAGTAAATATACCAAAAAATATGTTAGATAAATTAGACTATTTTTTAATAAAGGTAATGCCAAAAAAGGAGGAATAAAATATTTAATGTTTTAGTAAAATTAATTTACCTATTATTTTTTTTTATCCAGAAGCAAGATATTAGTCAATAAATTGATTATGATACTATTACCAAATGCTGGGTATGAAATATGAAATATTTTTTAATAAAACTTATGATTTAGTAAGTCCAATTATCTTTAGCATTTCTTAGTTAACTTCAATGATGTTTGCAAAATTTTCTTCTTAAGAGCTGATTACAATACTTCCTTGAGTGTAAAAATCTTCTTCCTTCATATTTTCTTCCTCTTATTCATCATCATCTCCAACTAGCTATTCGTTTGAGAGTTAATTTTACTTTAATAAATCTTTAAAATGTTCTTTGTCTTCTAAAACATATACAGAGAAAGCTTAATAGCAACGAATACCTGATTAGTTTAAATTTCTTTGCTGAGTTAAATTGTCAAATTAGTTCTATATACTGTCAATTTGCTCTATTAGCATATTACCTTTCAGGAGTAAATTTTAAGCTTGAGGTGATGACTCTAGCAATTCTTACCAGAATTGAACATAATTCTATATCGTTGTATTTAGAATCTTTTTGAATTTGTTTGAGTACTCATCAATTGTTAAATCAGAAGAGAAATCTAATTCTATTAAATATATTATTAACAAAAATTTAAATAAAAAAGAGTAAATTACTTTTATAGTCTCTACTATTTTATATTTACATAATAACCTTCTTCAGTCTATAAGCAATAAATTACTATTCCAAAGATGGTTGATTTAAAATTAAAAATGATAGTTGAATTAATGCTTAATCTTTATTCGAAACAGTTTCAAGCAAGAAAAGAGCATAAAGTAATCTAATTTCATTTGACCCACCAAATTTTAGTATATTATTATTAAAGATGGTTTAAATAACAAAAATGCTCATAATCATATCATCATTATTACTTTGATTCACTAGTATTCTATTAAACTTTTTAATACGAATGGCATTTGATCTTGATGGGCAATTAGGAAGGTTGCAATCATTTCTGTGTCTATTTAAGAAGCCATCTATTTTTAGAGAATATTAATCATATCTCTATATTGCATAGCATAGAACTCTGAGCTATTTTATGGCTTCATTTACATATCTATAATTTGAAGAATTAGCTGCCATGATTTCATTTGTCACTGGTTCATAAAAAATGTTGTAAACTGTGGAAAATAATATTCCAACAATCCAAAAAAAGACAACAATAGAGCTACCAGGAAAAAAATAATTATATGCTCCAATTAAAGAAGTCCAAAAAAGAATAAGAGATTGTTGTCGTTTTAAAAAGGAAAGGATTTTGTAATTATACTACATATTTTCATTCAATAATTTGAGTAAATTAAACCATGAAATAATTGAAAATACTACTCGAATTATTTAATACTTTTCTTCAAATAACAAAGCTGAAACAATTGAAAAAGAAGAAACAAAATATTAAAGATTAAGCTCATATTCTCCATTTATCTTTGAATTTTTATATGTGCAGTCAAGCCTTGCATCAAAATACATCTTATTGATAAAGTAGCAAAAAATATGTATGAGGATCATGCAAATTATAGATATGATAAAATTGGGTATTTAAATAGCTGCAAAACACTCATTTTTAGTAATTGAATTAAAGTAACTATTTGGTGATTCCGTTAATGAATATTAGTAATTTTCATTTTTCTCGCATCTGAATTGAGAGGCAAAAAGCTAAAAAAAGGGGATGTACAAGACTTAAGTCATTAAATTCACAGTAATATCCATAAAAGAAAAGATAAGCTTGTAAGATGACTTTTATTTTTCACTAATTCTATCATTTTATTCAATCAGATAAGAAGCTGATAGAAAGCACATGATTAGCATCAAAATAAATGTAGAGCAAAAGTAGAATACAATCTAAAACTAAGATGATAAGTCATTACTCACAAAAAAAGGAACAAATAGAAACATGTGTGTAAAATCCAAAAATTTACTAGTGAGAGAAGAAATATTCATCCAAGGCTAATTTATTAATCCTATCAACTAGAATGTCTATATTAGCATAAACAAAAACTCAACTAAAAAAGACTTGTGATAAAAATCAATCATCCTATCCATTACATAAAATACCTTATACTTAAATTTCTAAGATAGTTACTAAGATTCATCAAGACTATCTAAGTCATTCTTTATCTCCATTTCCTCCTATAATAAATCTATATTTTCCTTGACAAGAAACTCTACTATTCTTTACTCCTACTTTTAATCAAAATTAATATAATTTTTTAATTTGTTGAAAATATATACAAAAAAATAAAGAAAGAAAACTCTACTTTTTTTAGCTCATCGCTTTGAAATTAAATAATTGATTGTTAATTAACTAAATATATAAGTTATTTAAAAAATTATTTATTCTCTTGGAAAAACAATTATTTGATTAACGTATTTATTTAAAAAAACTTGTATGACCTCTATTATTCCAAAATTAGTAGCACTATCAATAAATAAAGATAATTTATTTAATTTTCTATTTAATAAATTATCAACAATTCATTCTATTAACATAGATATTTTGTTTGTCCGTTAGTAATATTCATTTGAAAAAATTACCATATTTTTTTTAATTCCAGTCATTTAAAATTATTTTCCTACTTTCATAAATTCACCTAAAAAAATTTAATTTAATTAATTAGTTTTATTGCTTTCAGTAATTATCATTTTTTAAGATAAATTTATTTATCTTGCGAATATGAAAGTAATAATTTTATTTCAGTATAATTCAGAGTATTTTTTAATCACCTAAAATCATTTAATTAAATTTATTTATTGATTGTCTTCAATATTTTTCTCCTTTTAAGATAAATTTATTTATCACATTAATATGAAACTAATGATTTGATGAAGTATAATTCAATTAATTTTTAAAATAAATACTTGAAAATTTTAAATAAGCAAAACTTTAAAAATACTAAAATAAAAAAATATTTTTTAATCATATATTGTGTATCTTCAATCTTCACACTTAATTAATATTTATGTTATTCTTTTTTTTATTGATTTTAAAATTAAATGGTTAAGAAATGCCTTACTTTATTTATGTGGCATAAGAACAAGTTACGATACATTTAAAATTTATATGTAAATAATACTTTATTTCAAAATCCATTATTATAAATCCTGTTAAAAAAATTATAGACAACTAGTCTTTTAATTTTTCTAACAAGTTCATTTTAAATCAGATATTTTGATGCTTTGTTTATGTTAAGATTTTGTTTAATTTAAACTAACCTCAATTACTATAAAACTTTAAAATTTCTCATAAAATCTACAATGTCACTAAATTCCAAACCAGATTAATAGATAAACAAAAATTTAATTGATTCAAGATATTTCAGCTAGCTTATATTTTTTCCTAATTAGCTTATTGATTAACGATTGATGTTATTTTGACTTGGTAAACTCAAATCTAAATGTTTTAAATTAGTTAATTGTTATATAGCCTCTCCAACTTCATTAATACCACCAATTTTTAATTGATTAAAACCAAAAATAATTTTTAAATTTTCTATAAACAACAATTTCTAAAGAGAATTTGCTAATTTAGAACCTAGATCTAAGCTTTAATAGAATCTATTTAAATTTATCTCTAAAGCACTAATTTTATTTAATAAATTTAATGATTCAATTATTAAAAATTTATGGGCTGAAATATTTTATTAATCAGATATTTTTATGTGAATTCGTTTCTTGAAAGAATTTTAACTTGAAGATGAAATTTCAATATTAATTAAATCTTTATCTTCTTCGAATAGAAATTTTATTTTTGAATTATCGATTAAACTTAACAAATGAGCTGCTTCCAAAATATAATCCTAACTAATCTTGCTCAAATGAACTTGGATACTAAATTGTGTTAAGTATTTTTGAAGCTGAATTGTATTTGATAGTTCTCTAATACTATCAGATTCTATTTAATTATTGTTCTTCTTTGATTTATTTTGCTTATTTTGATAAGTCAAAGAAAATTTAGGAATTATGAAAATCAAAATATTAAAGATTCTCAAAACAATTTATTAGATCTAAAATTTCAAAAGCTTGTTCAGTATTATTAAATATTTTTGCTGACACTCTTTCTAGATTCTTTAGCGACTTAATGCCTTTAAGTATAGATTAGTTATTTTAAAATGATAAAGATTAAATCATAAAGATAAGTTGAATATCTCTTAAGTTCTTAAGATAACCTAAACCATTTCCGAATCGGTCAATACAAATGCCGCCTTCATTATAAATACTAATTGAGAAAAAAAGAAATTCAATTTTCTTTAAATTTTATAAATTAGAAAAGCTTTCACCTATATCATTTAGAATACCTAAATCTCCAATTTGCAAATCTAAATGTAATTTCTTTAAATGTATTTTGTTTTTGAAAACTTCAACAAATAATTTTGATGAGTTTAAATTCATATCTTTGGCAAAAGTAAATCTTAAAGTTTCAATTTAGTAAAGATTTTTAATTCCTTTTAGCAAAGATTGACAAAGCAATTAATCAGATGAATTTTCATTAATATTTAAATTTAAATTGACCACTTTGTTAAGAGAGCTAAGAGCTTTTTCAAAATCAGCATAGTTTTAAATATTCTATTTCTCTAAACTTAAATTTACTTTGAGATCAGTTAAATTCTAAAGATATGAAAACATTATTGAGAGATCAGATATATTTATATTAGTTTAATTTTTTAAACAGGAAGAAGCAGTTTGTATTTCTAATTTTTAAACATTAGTTAAATATTTAAAACTTTTAAAAAACTATTTTTTATTATCTTAATCAAAGTGAGATAATTGCAAACAAAGAGTAAGGTTCTGAAGATTATTCAAACCTTTAAATCCCTCAGCAAAACCTAGAATTCCTAAATTTGCTATTTTTTCTGATAAATCAAAATTTAATTCTCTTAAATTCCTAAGCTAAAATAAAGATTATCCAAGCAAGAAAATTCCATTTTAACTAATTACATTTTTTTAGGAAATATTTATTTCTAATTTAACTAAGTTTGTTAACTTTTTTATCCCTTCTGCAATAGCCTAAATACCTTCTTCATTATTTCTGAAAGTTAGAATTAAAGATTTTAATTATTTAAGCTCTCCCAAAGCTTCACCTACACATTAAATACCTTTGAAAGCTACTTCTTGAGAAATATTAATATTCAAACTTGTAAGATTTTTCATTCCTTTTATTGCTTGAGCTAAGTCAGCCAAATCCTCTGCTCCATTAATAAAATTGGTTAATATTATCAACGATAAATCCTCTAAATTCTAGAAAATTTCAAGGGCATTAAATATGGATTAAAATACTTATAGACTATCAAAATTTAAGTTATCTAACTTCAAAACTAGCTTTTTCAATACAGGGATGTTATTAAATTTATCAGAAAAGCTATCTATTGATTATCTATCTATAAAATAAGGTATTCCTTCAATATATAAGCTTTCTAATTACTTAAGCTATCTCAAAATATTACTTAAATCTACATAAAACATTGGTTTGTTTTTGCTAAACTAAAAGATAACTATTTTCAAATCTTTTAGATTAGTTAATTATTCGAAAACTCTTGCTAAGTCCAATGCTCCTTCATCAAATAACTGATTACCAAAATTAATCTATAAACCTAATTGATTTAAATTTTGAAGGTTTTTCAGAGCAGTGGCTAATGCTTTTATTCCATCTTGATAAATTTCTTCTCCATCTAATTACAATTCTAAAAATGTTAACTAGGAGAGTAGTTTAAGTTTTTCACAAAAATGAATGATTCCCTATTCATCATATCTATTTGGATGTATTATTTAGATTGTAAGCGTCTTAAGATTTGGTAGCAATGGAAGAGAGTTTGAGATGCTTTCTAAACCTTAGTTTAGGATATAATTATATTCATATATTATTATGCTTAAATTTTAAAGCAAATTGAGATTTTTTATACAATCAGAAAAATGCATAATTTCTCCAGGTCCAATTTAGCAATTATTTTCAAATCTTAAACTAAGTATTTAAACTTTTGTTAGTTATTGTAAGGATTAAGCTATCTTTTCATATCCTCGGTTACTAATTAATACAAATTTAGAAATATGAATGGAAACATCTACATAATGTTGCTTATTTTTCAGATGATCCACTAATAAATCTATAAACTCTTTCTCTTTTACAAGCTTTACTTTGATGTATATTGATGAATTTTATGAATTGGTTTCCAATTCTTAACTAATATCTTCTACTGATTTTGAAGCATTAAATATTATTTACTTCTTCATTTTAATTAGCCTTCTTTTAATTATTGGTATTTATTTCTTTAATAAAAGTAAAAAAGAGTTAAAAAAGAAAAAATAATTGACTTATCAAGAAATACCTTTTGTCTAGTAATATAGGTAATGCCAAAAAGTATTTGTATTCCTGATTAATATATAATTTTTTCTGAGTTTAATTTTTTCAATTAAAATAACAACTTCAGAAAATAGAATATATTTTTTAATAAACATATTTTAAATAAAAAAGAAGAATTTTAATTCACATAAAACTAATATTTAAAATAAAAATAAAAAATTAATGTTCCATGCTAAACTAAAAAGATATTTATTTCAAAAATAATAATTAGTTCTATTTATTTTAATAACTAAAAAAAAAAAGCTTTTTGAATTTTCCCCCATTTTTTTCATAACTCTCATTTCTTAGCTTTAAATTTGAAATAAATTTTTGTAATTATTTACCTCTCTCTCTATTTTAATATATTCAAGTTATATTTGTAAATTTGTAAATCTTAAAAGAAGTTAAATTAAAATTAAATAAAGAAATAACTGTCATAATATATTAGTTAGTGACAAAATAATATATATTTTTATAAATTAAATATTTTTGTAAGATATTAAATTTTTATTTGATTAATTAAAGATATTAAATTAAATATTAAATATATTAAAGATAAATTAAATATATTCTAATATCTAATTGAAGAAATAATATCTCTAAAATATTTTAATTTTAATATATTCACTTCTTATCTTTATAACTCTTACTATTATTATTTTGTTAAATTTGGTTCTTCTTCAGAATCTTCATAGTTACTTTCAACTTGTCAGAGATCGTTTAAAAATCAAAGTATGTATAAGAATTTTCAAAACTTTCATATTCTCGATCAAACTCTTCAAATAGATCAATTTATCATTTTTCATTTCTTTCTGTTTTAATATCCTATAAAACTTTAAAATTAATCAAATAAATAATTAAATTTCAGAATTATTCAAAATTTCTGTATTCCTCATATTCCTATTTATTGTTGAATTTTTAAGAAGTTGCTGTTCAATTTTCGGCTTTATTTAGGATTGACAATTGATTGTACACTAATTAAATTATTACTCCATATCTAATATGCTATTTGCTTAAGATTCCTAAATGATTTGGTTATTTTATGATTCATTTTTTGCCTAATTTTCAATACTCTTTTCTAATTCTAGATATCTACATTAATGCAATTTTATTTGATTTATTGCTACTATGGTTTAAACATTGAGAATACATTACTAGCTCCTTTCTCCTTTTAGCTAAGCTGATTATTTTATCTGAAGTAAAACTGCCAATGTTTGTTTAGTTTATATGTAATTTATATTTAATATATTTTTTAACGCTAACTAATATATTAATACAGAATTGAGAAAATTATTTTTCTTTTACTATGAGTTAATTTTAATTTATGAAATTAAAATCTAACTTTTTTTGATAAAAAATAAGAAATCAAATAATTAAAAAATGAATTCAAATATAAAAGAAAGAAGTCTTGATACAGTTAGATAATTAGTTTTAATATCCAGACTTTTTTTTGTTATTTTTAGCTGCAAAATTAAAAATAAATATAATAATTTATAATATGAATGATAACCTTTAGATTATCTAAAACTAAGTAGACATTTAATTAAAATAATAATTATTTCAAATTTCTAATGATAATTTAATAAATCTTTTAGCTTTAATCAGTCTTGATTTTAATCCTGAAAGACCCATATTATCAATATAATTCAAACTTTTAAAATTAAAAAATTAAATAAAGAAATATTTAAAAGAAAGGAAAAGACATAAAAATGTGAA